>CABHPH010000824.1:13922-25401 GCA_902168325.1 Peromyscus nudipes
GTGTTGATGCATACCTTTTATCCCAGCACTGGGGAGGCAGAGGCAGATGGATCTCTATGGTGATATTTTTCTTTTGTACCAAAATGTTAATTGTATGTTAATAAATAAAGTTGCCTGGGGGTCAGAGCTATTAGCAAGCCATAGGAAAGCAGGGCAGTGGTGGTGTACGCTTGTGATCACAGCACTTGGTAGACAAAGCTAGGTAAGTCTCTGTATGTTCAGGAATACAGCCAGCATTGGATACACATGCCTTTAATCTCAATACTAACCACAGAACACCTGGAGGTCTATACAGACAGACCGTGATGAGGCAGTCCTGTGGTTGGGTTTACAACCAATGAGAAGGCAGAACAGAGACTATATAAAGACTTTAAACAGGAAGTAGCGTCTCCTTCGGAGAGGTAGGACCACTGCAGGAGGAAGGGTAAGGTTTTAGCTCTTAGCTCTGACCTCTTGGCAACTTTATTTATTAACATACAATTAACATTTTGGTACAAAAGAAAAATATCACCATAGAGATCCATCTGCCTCTGCCTCCCCAGTGCTGGGATAAAAGGTATGCATCAACACTGCCCGGCCTAAAAATAAATATTTTCTAAAAATTAAATGGCATGGTGCAGCTTATATTAGAAAATATCCGGACAGCTGTGGGCGCTGGGCACCAAACTTGGGTGTTCTAAAAGGGCAGTGAGCACTACTGACCACGGAGCCATCTCTCCAGCCCCACGTTGTTAATATCCATCTCCAGGGATAAAGCTCAGAGAAGTGCCTGGTGGAAAACCCCACGGGGCAAAACCAGTACTCAAGCTTTGTCGTATATCCTTGCTGTTTTTCTAGAGGCTGCTGAAGAGGGCTGGTGAATCTAAGGATTGGCACAAGCCAAATAGCGTGACGTAGAGCCAGACGTGTTATCTCTCAGTGAGGGTTTCCCCTAAATTTAACCATGAGAAGAGAGAAGAGGTGGGAGATTAACCGGAGTTACATGGCCAAAGCGAAAGGATGATTGTCCTTCTGAATGCAGGGGAAGGGGTTGTTATGTTGGTAGATGGGCATGCTGTGTCCACCGAATTATCTTCTAAATTGCTACGTTTCTGTTGTTTATAGACCAGCACTGTAATCAGTTTTGGTCAGAGAACCATCTTTCTGCAGCGGTCAGCAGTTAACTCAGAGACTTATAACTGGTCAAAGTGCTGAGAATAAATTTATCAATGCTTAATCACAAATGAGATAGAAGTCCATGTCACCCATTTCAAGGCTCAGGGAACATTGTGGAAAAAAGGGTCAGATAGGATATAAAAACCAGATGAAGGTGTGTGTGTGTGTGTGTGTGTGTGTGTGTGTGTGTGTGTGTAATACTGACTTCCAGACATAACTGTTGCAATCTCACAGCTGCCATGATCACAAGACTGGGCCCATCAACACCCTGGCATCAAAGGGGAGGGGCTCACAGGACCTCATTCCTTCCCTGAGGATATATGCAGATAATGGTTGATGGGGAAGGAGAGACATTTTTCTTGAGTGATTCAGCCAGGAGTGAGGGGTTCTTGTAAACCAGCTCCCACCCACATCCTTACAAACATCCCTAATCAAACTCACTGGGTCATAAACAGACACACAAAAGAACTGGGGGGGGGGGGGACGCGAGTTGGGAAGAACAAAGGGATTAACAGGAGTGAAAGAGACAAGAAGGGGTAAAGGGGTGAACACTGAGGGGGACCCTGCAGGTGTCCAGGCAGGGACGCAAACCTCAAAGAGGGGAGAATGAAAACTCACTTCAAACTGACTTTGTCAACCTGTGTCAGACTTGGGGAGTCTGATGCCTGGCGGTTCATTGTCAGCATATTTAAAACACAGTGCAATTTGGAAAAAAAAAAGTTTCCAGGCAACAATGATTCCAGTTCCAGATACACAATAAAGCTTACGCTGTAAGTACTTAGAAACTCCTTTACAAAGTACATGTGATCATGAGGGAGAGTTCTATAACTAAAGGGCCTAGAGTCTAGTGTGGTCTCTTACTGACAGCACAGAGGTCATCATAAAGAACACGTAATAGCTCCCCTAAGGATAGGAGCTAGGGAGGGATAGAGGCCCCTCTGTAACATTCCTGATTTCACCAGTGATCTGGGGGCGCAACCTTTGTGCCCCCAACAGAACACAATCCAAATATACTATGTACATGTATGAAAACGTCAAAGTGGAATCCATTATTATGGACAATTAATATATTTAATAAACATTTTTATAAACCTAACTTAGATCCTATCCCTGTCTCCTCCATATTTCTTTTTTTTTTGTTTTTTTGTTTTGTTGTTTTTGTTTTTTTGTTTTGTTTTGTTTTGTTTTTGTTTTTCGAGACAGGGTTTCTCTGTGTAGCTTTGCGCCTTTCCTGGAACTCACTTGGTAGCTCAGGCTGGCCTCGAACTCACAGAGATCAGCCTGCCTCTGCCTCCCGAGTGCTGGGATTAAAGGCGTGCGCCACCACCGCCCGGCGTCTCCTCCATATTTCTGTGTTGTTTGTGTACATATAAATTAAAAATATCCTGCTCTCTTCTCTGGGCAGGTGAAGCCTTTCAAACTTCTATCTAATTTTTCTGCCAAAAGTTGTGGATTCTTATCCAAGAACCTGGTCTTTTCAGACTTGTATAAATCAATTCAGACCATTTATTTCTGAGATCTCTGTCTCAAGAGCTTGTGATTTTATATGATACAGTTTTTTAAAGAAAGACAGCGTCCCTCTATGGTGTTCCAACTGGCTTCCAACTCCTTGGCTCAAGTGATCCTCCTGCCTCAGTTTCCCTAGTAACTGGGACTCCTGGTGCTGGCATGCCACCATGCCAGGTTTCCTACATAAATTTTTTAATGATGCAATTTTAAAATGCTGATTCTTCATAAAGCCAGGTATTCCTTTCATCTTTTGCCACTCCACTGCCATCCCTAACTGCTGGGCCCAGAAAAGTGAGGGCAGGGGACAGAGGAAGGAAGGGAAGTTCACCCTGAGGGGGAGGTGACAAGGGGCATATCTTTAGGCATCACCAAAGTCCTGGGAGCAATGGTCATACACACGGGAAGAGAGGCATGATGGGTAGACATTACTTGACAAAGTTCCTCCTGTCACTGTGAGACTTTCTTCCCATGATCCCCTTCCCCTGTCCTCATTTGGAAGACACTTTGATTGTAAGGATATTAATTGACGGGAAACAGTCCTGAGGGAAGTAAATTTAGTCTGAATTCCAATCTTGCCCATAGGACGCTGGGAATGTGGGTATATGCCAACAAATAGGCTTAAGTTATTGTGAGGCATGAATATAATAACACACGAAAGTAATTTGTCAACAGCAGAGCAAATAAACGTCTGTTGAGTGTGAATCCACAAGGAGTCCAAACTTCTGTTAACGATTATATTGTGAGAGGGGAGTGTGGAAATTCTACTTGGCCTCTCCCTGTGGCTTCATGTGCCCGTTAGTTATTAAAGGATGGTGAAGTTTCATGCCATTCTTGCTTACCCTTCCGGACACTGGAACTCCTGGGATGTGGCACAGGCGTCTGTCACCCATGGGGTCTCTCCTGCAAAGCAGATCGCACTGTTTAAGGCATCTGTGCCACACACAAACAGAAAGAAGCAGGGATTTGCTGAGTGTGTCTTCTCCAGCTCTTTAACTGTTATCACTCGGATGACTAACTTCTTCCAGGACACAGTATGCGCTATCTCATGTGGCCACAGGGGCCGTGGCCTCTAAAGACTGGAGATTAGGGATCTACACTGCTGAGTGCCAGGAAGGAAAGCCACTCCATCCAGAAAAACAAAGGGGAGTCTTTAAGTGGAAAGAATATTTCTTCATTAATGGGATTGTTTTCCTCACACCCCACCTGAAGGATATTTTCACAATGGCCGTAATAATAATAATAGATTTAATAAATACTGACACAAAACCTAAAGAAGAGAGGAAGAAAACCATGAAGAAAAGAAGTAGCTAACTGAAATGGTTGGTCTCAGATGGAAAATACTGAAAAATCTTAACAACAAAAGTTTGCTGCATGAATGTTTCCCTTTATAGAACATTCCAGCTAACTAACAAAACAGAAATGACAGAAGACCCATGTGATGTGACCCTGTGCAACTCCTCATGACATCTACCACAGAAGATACAAGCCGACATAATGTACAAAATGTAGTTTGCAATAAATCAATAAATACCAGAGTTGCCTAGTGCTCAAGCTCTAATTACTAAATTTCTGGAAATATATGGAGTGATAAATTACATAAATCATAAAGCATTATTAGCAAAACCTAGACTAGGAAACTCTTTAGAACAAATGACCTCATTTCTCTAGTATATAAAATGTTAGAGGCTCAAAAAAGTGGAAGCATAGTTTTGTTTTGGTTTTGGTTTTGTTTTTTACAAAACTTGAAATATATCAGTCACTTGCAAAAGCAAGCACCTATTTTACTTCAAAATTTTACTTCAAAAATTTAAAACACTATTATGAAACAAAGTAAATTTTGAACATAGGTTAAATATTTGACGAATAGAAGCAATTATATTTATAGGTAATGTTATAATGTTATTAAATCTTTATCTTTTTTAGACATATACTGAAAATATTCCAAAGCGGTGATGCTAATAATCTAAACTTTTGAGAGGGAGAAATAGACAGAGGGAGACAGACAGAGATGGCAAAAAATGATGTGTATCCTTTGGTTTTAAAAAATTAAAATAAAGGGAATATAAGGCTGGAGAGATGGCTCAGCAGTTAAGAGCACTAGCTGCTCTTGCAGAGGACCAGACTTCAACTCCCAGACACACATGGAGGTTCACACCATCTTTAACTTGGATCTCAGAAGATCTGACACCTTCTGCATTCCACCGAAAACAGGCACAGACTTGGTATAGAGACATACATGAGGAAAACACTCATACACGTAAAACTCTTTAGAAAGAAAAAGAAAAGGGAATACAAGATTTGGAGATATGCAGATCATGGTCCTAGACTCCATGCTAATGTCACACTGGAAATCATCTAAAAGACTAGTCTATGCCTCACTCAGTTACCTAGATAAATATGAATCTTTATCTGGGTTATTCCTTTAACAACTCATAGTAACAATTAACTAGTAGAAAACAAGTAAAAATATACAGAGATGAATTCTTACATAATAGCAAATAAATACCATATTGTCCTGTAAGAGGACAAGTAATTTCAACCCCGCCAGAGGCTACAAATTCAGTGACTGTATTTCAGCATTCTTCCTATCCTTTACATGGTCTTCTTTCTGAAGCAGGTTTAAAAATCCACTTGCTTATCTTGCTGAGTCACCAAACTTTTCCTCGCTCACTCTGCATTTATGTGCAAGTCAAGCTACCTTTATAAAAGTTATACTTTGTCAGCATGAGATGGGATTGGCCATGAAAAGGTAAGTGCTGAAGATAGGTGGTGGACAGATATGAGGAAAATACCAGAAGCCTCTCTCTACCTCTGCTTGATAGAAATTAACCTGCTGGGCGGTGGTGGCACATGCCTTTAATCTCAGCACTCAGGAGGCAGAGGCAGGCGGATCTCTGTGAGTTCAAGGTCAGCCTGGTCTACAGAGTGAGTTCCAGTATAGGCTCTAAAGCTACACAGAAAAACACTGTCTCAAAAAACAAAAACAAATTAACCGTAGTTTTGTTGTTGTTGTTGTTGTTTTAATTTATTTACTATGTATACAGTGTTCTGTCTGCACATATCCCTGCATGCCAGAAGAGGGCACCAGATCTCACTACAGATGGTTGTGAGCCACCATGTGGTTGCTGGGAATTGAAATCAGGACCTCTGGAAGAGCAGTCAGTCCTCTTAACCGCTGAGCCATCTCTCCAGCCCTTAACCATAGTTTTTAAAGTTTTCTAAATTTGCCAAAATATAAAAGCCATGAGCAGGTTCTTGCTCCAAAATGATTCTGAGTTTCTTCAAACTACTCTCTGAAGCTGTTTATTTAAATTTAAAAGAACTTATGACTTTAGAGTGAGAAAGCATTAAATTTAATTTGAAAATAAACAGGCAATTAGCCCTACCAGACTAATGAATGTGTATAAGACTAAACTCGCGCACTGCTTATAACAAGCTTGTCTCCCATAAAAGTCAAGCAAGGAACTCGGATGAAAATTTTACATGATCTCAGCACAAAGCCTGCAGATAAAATATTAAAGTTACAAAACTGGGGCAAGAGAAGGCAGACTGTAAGGACAAGAAAAATTACAGTCAGTGAAACTAGAAAACTAGGCCAACCAGAAACCATCCTTGCTTTTCCAAATACTCAGAAAAAAAAAAAAATTATGACTCAATATTCACTACTAAGTATTTGGAAACTGTTACCATTTCAAGCAATTTTCTCAGTAAGCCTGGTTTTGATTATTTTTAATTATTTCTCATATAAAATGACTCATATATCAATACAAAACATAACTTTCTGTTCTTGACTAGAGTGAGTAATGTTTCTAAGACCGTTAAGAATCACCCAAATGTAACTGTTGCCTTGCTTGCTGACCTTGACCTTGATATCCTCCCCATGCTCATTTCCCTGCCGGGTTCCACCCTCCTGAATGCTTAAGGGAAGTTCCTCGTCTGTGTATCCTGCATAATGGGCGTTAACAGCTTAGACACAAAATTGTAAAACATCAGTAGCAAACTTCTGCCCCCCGGGGTTCTCCTATTGTGCTTGTAAGCCTGCATTTAAGACCTCCTCCCTCCTTCAATAAATGGCATTCGGCATTAAAAAAAAAAAAAAGAATCACCCAAATGAAGGATAAAATGGTAATGTGCTAGAAGTCGGTCCCAAGGCTCACATCCATTTTGTACAGTCATGGAAAAATCATAAATAAGGAATTAAGCAAGGGCCCAGGGCATGCCCCCATGCCATGTGTTAAAAGCACAGCAGTTACAAATACATCCTACTCACGGAGAAGCAGAATATGTCTCTTGGAACCTGCCTTGCCCTAGTAGTCACGGCTGACCAGTAAGCTCAGACATGGGCCAGTAGGGACTGAACACTCTACCCGTTGAAATTCTTTGTTTGCACAACAGATCTAGATGGGAACTTCTCTGGTAGCTATGCTTTTTCCTGTTTTGCATTTTGTCAGTGCTATATATCTTATCTAAGTTGAAGAGTTGTCCTATTTTAAAAATCAAAGAAGCCTTGCCCTGGAAGTCTCTTGGTCTGGGCTTGTGTGTTAGTTTCTCTGTCTGTTGTTGTCGTCAAACATGGCGACCAAGACAATTTATAGAAGAAAGAGTTGATTTGAACTTAAAGTTCCAGAGGGATGTGGATTTGCTGTGACAGGGAGGTTTAGACCCAGGTAGCATAGCAGCCAGAGCCAAAAGCTGAGCGCTCCTATCCTTAACAAAAATACAAAGCAGAAGAAGAAAACCGGAAGTGATAGGGGGACTTTAGCTCTGAAAGTCCACCCACAGTGACACACTTCCTCCAGCAAGGCCATCCCTCCTGAGCCTCCCCAAATAGCACCACCAACTGGGAGGCCAAGCATTCAAATTCCTGAGACTACGGGGGACATCTCTCATTCAAACCACCATAGCTCCTTTCTACCATTTCTGGAGTATAGCACCCA
The DNA here is from genome assembly GCA_902168325.1 of Peromyscus nudipes. Taxonomy (NCBI): domain Eukaryota; kingdom Metazoa; phylum Chordata; class Mammalia; order Rodentia; family Cricetidae; genus Peromyscus; species Peromyscus nudipes. The sequence continues at coordinate 21,524 of CABHPH010000824.1, forward strand.
GCGCTAGCAACATTTCCACTCTAATTTCTGTCTCTTGCTTCAAAACGTAGAATTCGACTTAATTTCTCTATTTTGCTTAAAAACATTAAGTCAGTAGAGTGTAGAATCACAGGAACAGGATCTTTAGTGTGAAGAAGTTTAATGTCTGTGTGACGTGCAATTTTCATAATGCATAGGGGGTTCTGAAGCATGAGCTTCCAACAATTTCAAATCTCTATGAAGTGAGCTGGAATGGCCAGGAGTCAGATGCTTGCACTAGGATCTTGTATTGGTAAGAATTCCCTAAGGGCTCTTAGTCCTTAGATCACTCAGGACACGGATCATTCAACATTTGGTTGAAAGCTCTGTTATGTAGTAGCCATCTCAGCACACTTTAATTATGGAATCTGCCATCCAGTGTTTCAAACCACAAGCAAACATGGCATGGTCACTGGACTGGAAACAACTTGTTGTTACATAATAAGGCTATAAGCTCTTTTATCTGTCTGTGAAATAGACTTCCTTTCTAAACCCCATTTCATCTCACAGTAAACACATTCCATCTTTTCCTGTACGCAGAGTAAAAGCTAAATTCTCTCTGTCTCTGTCTTTCTCTCTCTCTCCTTAAAAATCTTTGTAGCTCAGGATAGCCCTGAGAAACTGAGTTCCGGTGAACCCACAGAGGCAAACGCACCAATATCATCTGCTTACCCTGGCAAACAGTCTTGTAGTCGGCACAGCAGTCCTTCTTCTGCAAACAGTCATCAGCACAGGAGCAGAGGCTCGTCTCCAGTCTGCTCTCCCCACAACGAAATGAATTGCACGTCCATATTTGAGCTAGAAAAGCATGCAAGTCAGTTCTGAGCGCTTATGTGCACAAAACAAAGACTACAAATGCCATGCGTTCTTCCCGTTGTCATTACAGTACAGTCAAACTCCTGATTTACCTGCTTTAATAAATGAAAATCCATCATACAAAACAAAAAAGACGCCATGACTCCACTTTCCTTGCTCGGGTAGCAGACAGAAGTGAGGCTTCATTGGTTGAACTTGGGCTCTGAGTTTGCAGATGTTCTATCTAGACCCTGGTTCTATTCCTACTCAACTGTAGGAACTGCAAATAGTGAAGCATCATGAGCACTGATGCAATATGAGTGTACCCAAGAGCAGCCTTGCCCAGCTAAGGACAGCCAATAAAGAAAGGAAAGTGGTGACAGAAGTAATAAGGAGCATCCTACAGTTCCGTGGAAACCCAGGTCATTGTGTACCATCTCACTTTCTGTACAGTTACACCTTAACTGTGGTCTAAGTGCGAGCTTCTGGTGTTTTGCACTGAGAAGGGGAAACGACAATAATTAACCTGGTGCAGACACCCAGAAAAGATGCTGTGGGTCGAATTGTGCCGTCTTAAGAGGAGATAATGAAGGCCTAATCTCCATTATATGTGAATATTATCTTACTTAGAAATACGTGCAAATCATTTGCAAAGAATCAGGTAAAGTGAAGTCAGTGTGGCATCCTCAAAGTCAGTGTGGCAATCCTCAAGGCAACGGCTGGCTTTTCTCTCCCTTTTGTCTCTTCTCCCTCTTTCTGTTTTGCTGCTGTTTTCTTTTGATAACCCTTCGCTCTAGAGCCCCAACTGACCTCATCTTCCCAGAAGCCCCTCTTGCTTGGCCTCGTGAGTACTGAGATTACAGGCATGGACCACCCTGCCCTGATTTGGTTTACTTATAAAACTGGGGCAAGTTGGAAACGAGGACACGCAGATTAAGGCTATGTGAAGAGATGCAGATCATGTGACAGTGACAGCAGAATTTGAAGCGGTGGTACTGTCAGTCAAAGAACGTCAAAGCTTGCCAATGACCAACCAGACCCTAGAAAAGAGGAACCAAACTCTTCTCCCTCACAGTCAATGCTACCAACATCTAGATCTCGGATTTCTCACCTCCAGGCTCCAGAGAAAGGACTTCAGTTTTTTAAGCTACCTAGACTATGGTGCTGTTATGGTAACCCTGGAAGCAAACACATGGTGGAAGGTGGTGATGCCAGAATGATGGCAGCCCAACTAATACGTTAATCAACAGGTTGTCAAGACCCGTACTTGACTTCACACAGGTGTCTTCGAAGTCCCAGCAGCAGTCCCCTCGGCCAGTACATCCTGAGTCACACCGGCAGCCCTCCAGTCCTCTGTGCGATGCGTCAAAGCATTTTTTTCTGCAGCTGCCTGTCAAATGAAAGGCAAAGGACAGCAACATTGAGCCATTAGCCAGGGTTTCATCCCTTAGGCGGTGAGCACACATAGATATCCTTAGCACAGGCTGAGACTAGATTGATGATGCTAGGGCTCAGTATGACAACGCTATGCTGAATAAGAGAAATGGGTATATACAAGCCGTGTATGGGAGCACTGAGGTAGGACAAAAGCTAGCAAGGGGCGGGGCGCAAGATGACTCCACTGAGTCTCAGGTAAGGGGCGGGGCTTTTGCAAATTACCAAATCAGCAAAGCCGAGAAGGTCAGTGTGTAGTTTGGAATGGCTAACAGAGTTCAAGACTCGAGACGGACTGGTACAGGGAGAAGAAAGCTGCTCAGGCCAGGCTAAGAAGAAGCCTGAGGCTCAACTGTGCTGAGAAGTCACTAAAGAGTAAGGAGAGGGAAAAAAAAAAAAAGGAGCAACTCAGATTTGCATTTTAGACGCTCATTCCAGAAAATAAGTGGCAGGCAGGGGGTGAGAGGAAGGAAACTCTCAAATCCAGTAGGGGATTTTAACCCAAACTAACGAACCAAAAGAGTGTAAAGGAAGGTAAGAGCAGTATACACAGAGAAGACACAGACACAATGTAGAAAAAGTAAAGTGCACTAGAAGACGCTTTATATGTAGAATAGAAAAGAGGAATAAGTTAAGAATGACTCCTGACATGCAGGGCAACATTTTAAACAACATAAGCTCAATTCCCATTGTATTCAGAATGAAAATCCAGGACCAAGCTTTGAAATACCAACCCCTATGGATTCCCTCCTCTACCTGGCTGAACCCAGCGTGAGACTGCCTCCCTCTGGTCCTACTAAGCCTAGCTCATGACCCTCCCTCCAGGGGAGCATGTCAGGCATTCTCCTGGATTAGGCATTTGCATTTGCTGTTTCTAGCTACCTAGAATGTTCTGCTGGAATACATGGCTGGCTGGTTAGAGGTCACAGTCTGCCATAGCCTGGCAGTTTTATCTAAACTCGCTAATGTAGAAACTCCCTCCCTCCCCAGCAAGGTTTCCTGCTCTCTACCTGCCCTTATCTGAACAACGTTCCTGGGCCTGGAGGACTGACTGTCTCTAAACCAGATGCCTGATTCATCTTTAGCTTGACCCTTGGCACAGATCCCTGCAGAGAAGGCTTGGACTAGGAACTCTGCTATGGGACCCTACTGCCACATCCTAAGCCTTGGGATGGGAGCATGCCACTTAATGCAAATTAGGATTTGTCCCCAGGCTCCCCAACCCTCTATGTTCCTTATACTCTGGAATAAAATTGAGCTGATTCGCCGAAGTCTGTCTCCAAAGGCAGCCCTCCATTTGTGCTCAGGAGCCATGGATAAAGCTTTCTGTCACCCTGTCTGCCTCTTTCCCCTCTCAGACTGAGGGCTGACAGGCCAAGAAGAAAGGACACCCACATTCTTCCTTGGAGAGTATCCCCACTTCTTCACTTCCATGGGCTCATAACTCAAAAGTTCCTTCACACTCACATCCATTCCCACACACGAGCCTGACTTAATGTTTCATTTTCTTTGTTTTGGTTTCACTCACCATTCCCTGGAAAGCCCCCCCCCCACACACACTACAAGGCTGAAGATGGCCTTCAACTTCTGATCCCCCTGCCTACTTCCCTCTCAGTGCTGAGACCACATCC
>CABHPH010000824.1:25801-48967 GCA_902168325.1 Peromyscus nudipes
AGGTTTGTGCCTCTGCTGGTGCCTGCTTTATGTAGGGCTGGAGATCAATCCCAGGACTCCATGAGTGCTAGACAAGGACGCTAGTAACTAAGATACATCCTAATCCCATGAGAAAATGTTCTGTACACCAATTACTATAGATGTCCAAATTCAAACCCTTTCGTAATTCAAATACGTGTTTGACTCCAGGTGGAGCGAAAGCAGAAATTCAAACCACAGGAGCGATTTACCCACATCCACCCACCCCACCCCACCCCACCCCTACCCCACCCCACTGTTTATCTCACTAGGCTTTTCCCTGGAGAATATTTGGAGGGAATGATTCCGGCTTCCAGTAGAACTGTGAAATCCTTAAGCGCCTCATTGCTAATTAGCCACATCTTTTGTTCTGTCCCAGAGGACGAGGGAAATAATTAACACGGGGCAGCATACAGCATACTGCTGATTAACTGGAAGGGTCTGCTTTGCTCTGTAGTCCATCCACACAGCCGATTGGATTTGGAAGTTTCTGGACCACAGACGGTTTAGGTCATTGTGATAACTACTGTGACAAAGCTATGCAGCACAGGACACTCCCTACTTCCACCAGATTCAATGGCGACGTGATTACATTCTTTTACCTAAACCATGAATTCAAGTGGTAAGAGTACTGGCGAGTAGGGCTGGACATGCTGTACGTGGCCACAAAGAATGGTAACAGGGTCCAGTGAGATGGCTCAGTGGGTAAAGGTGATTGCTGCCAAGCCTGATGACCTGAGTCAGATCCCTGGATCCCACAGAGTAAAAGGAGAAAATAAACCCCCCCAAGTATGCTGTCTTTAGACTTCCACATGTGTGCTATGGCATGTGCTTGTCCCCATTAATAATTGTAATTTTTTTTTTAAAAATTTAAAACTGTGGTAACAGACACAAGTTCAAATGACTTTTGAAAATAAAATAATCACCCGGGCGGTGGTGGCACACGCCTTTAATCCCAGCACTCGGGAGGCAGAGGCAGGCGGATCTCTGTGAGTTTGAGGCCAGCCTGGTCTACAGAGTGAGATCCAGGAAAGGTACAGAAACCCTGTCTCAAAAAAACAAACCAAAAAAAAAAAAATCTTGATTCTAATTTAAAAGCAAGCAATAAACCTTGCAAAAGAACAAACATAAAATTATTTACATAATAAGGAACTGCACAAACTATTGACATTGAAGAGTTTGAATTTTGAAAACCAACTGAAAATTTAACACATTAACTTTTTGTTCAATGAGAAGCAGTGAGTGTAAATAGCTACTTAAGAACATTAGTGGGCAGTGGTGGCACACACCTTTGACTCCAGCACTCGGGAGGCAGAGGCGGGCAGATCTCTGATTTCAAGCCCAGCCTGGTCTACAGAGTGAGTTCCAGGACAGCTAGGGCTATACCTGGAAACCTTGTCTCAACTCCCACCCCCCCAAAAAGGGGAGGGACATTAAGAGTTAACCCCTAGTCACAGTGCCCAGGAACCACAGATATCATTACCAGAATTATTAGAAAACATAAGCCAACTAAGGTCAACTCCTTATGGGAAACCTAGTGCATTACAGGTTTACAGATGAATATGTTTAGCCCTACATCTTTTCTTTTGTGTTTTCTCCACTTAAACTTGCTAAAAACCAGTGTCTGTCTCCCCTTACTATGCTTTAAAATTTTGTAGTGCTAAAATTCACATTTTTCATGATTTTGTATTTACTCTGTGTATTTGTGGTTTCCCTCCTCCCTTCCTTCCTTCCTTCCTCCCTCCCTCCCTTCTCTCTCTCTCTCCCTCTCTCTCTCTCTCTCTCTCTCTCTCTCTCTCTCTCTCTCTCATTCTGTAAGTTCCTTGGCAGCCAACGATTCACAATCACTTTCAATGTGTAATCTATTGAAATCTTCACATGCATCTTGAGCTGTCTTATGCTGAGCACGAAGTAGGAAAAAAGATTCTGGACTCAGAAACTTACTGAGAATTCAACATTTGCCTTCAGATTTGCTGGATAAAGTATAAGAGAAATGTGTAGAAACCTTTAAATGTGCTATTTTTTAGTTTGGTTTTGTTGTTTTGTTTTTGAGATGGAGCCTCATGGAGATCAAGCCAGCCTCAAACTCCATTTGTAGCTGAAGATGAGCTTGAACACCTGATTCTACTGCCTCTACTGTCTAAGTATTATGATTATAGGCATGTACCACCATATCCACTGAAACCTTGAGAGAGAGAGAGGGGGGGGGGGGGAACCATTAGAATCACTTTGAAGGTATGATTTTAAAATAGTGAACTTCCTGATATACAGGTAAGAACAAATATGCCATAAAGATTCAAAAAGAAATCCCCAGGTTAGAGAGATAGCTTAGTCACTCCAGTGTGTACCTTATAAACACAAGGACCTGAATTCAAAATCCAGAACCCAAATCAAAAGAGTGTGACCTGGTGGTGCGCTCTGCTGGGAAGAAGACACAGGAGCATCCCTGTCTGTGGCTTAATGGTCAGCCAGACTCTCCTAATCAGCAAGCCCCAGGTCCCAGTGAAACACCCTGTCTCAAAAAGAAAAAGAAGTGGAAGTCTCCTGCGAGATAAAAGCTATCTATGCTTGTGTTGGTGCTCACGGGTGCCTCGGGAAGAAAAGAAAAATACACAAAGCACCCAAGTTTTGTTCCCCAGGGATTTTGATTCCTTGAGTTGACAAGACGGGATAAAGAAAATAGCATAAAAGTCGCAGGGACTTCTCTGTAATTCCTAGAAAGATAAACACTGAGAACTTAGTGAGGGTTTAGTTTGTTGTAGTCGCTGAGCTCAAAGCCCGTGCATTGTTTCACTAATACTGGAGAAAGGAGTGGGGACATAGGCCAGCCCTGAGGAGTCAGAGGAAGGCCACAGCAAGACAGACATGATGCTGGGTGAGTAGTCAGGTAGGAGATATCTGAAGCTGAGGGAGGAAGACCCAGCAAGCAGTCAGAGATAGTGGCTTCGGGGGAAGTCTTAGGCTGGGGGCAGGTATGACACAATATAACAAGAGATAACGGAGACTGCCTAAGGAAAAGATTGTCGATAACATGTGGGGAATGCTTAGCAGTAACATTCAGTGAAGATAAAGGTAAATCAGCCGGAAAGACAAGTAAGTTTTAAACGTGAGCCTTTCAGTATTGTCAAGGAAGCAAGGGGAGAGAACATTAAAAAACAAAACAAACAAACAAACAAAAAACCACCAAACTTCAAAACATCCACATATTGTTGTTAGGACCGGGGCCATTCAAATTGGAAGTGAGGGAGAGGCAGATCAGCTGCTAAGGAAAGAAAGCCAGAGCAGGCATTTGGATGAGCCATGAGAAATTGGGGTGCTGGACAGAGTCTCCCACATCTCCCAAAGCTTGATGAGGAAGAACAAAAACAGACTAATAAAACCAAAGAGCTTTTTAACATTAAATTTTGGGACAGGGTAGATAGTAGATAAAGCATATAAAAAGATGAATGTGAGGAAGAAGGCAAAAGAAACTCTCTCACATGGAAGTTAAATAGAATAAAATATTGATAAAAATCAACAGTTCCTGAAAAAGTATATGGTAATGTTTTCATTCACTAAATCCTTGCTCTCATGGTATTCATATCATTCAAAAATGGCTTGAGCTCCAACTATAAACATGTGGAAAAAATCAGTGCAAAGTGTTCTCATAGTTTCCTGTCTTCTAGAGGAATACTAACCCGTTGTAATTCAAAGTTCTGGTGGAATGTAATTAATAATGCTAACTTGCATTACAGTCAGAAAAGATAAAGCTGTGGGCACAGTTACTTAACGTTTTAACTTAAATAGTAACACAAACAAACACGAGTGGAAAGGCATGCAACTCACATCTGCCACCAGGCTTGTAAGACTAAAATTAACAGCTGTACTCACCACACAAAGGATTTTGTATTTCCTGAGACTGCCTCTCTTAACGGGCTCCTCCGTAGCTAACGTTAGCTGGGAGTCCATTGTTCCTGCAGCCCTGCAAACCTGTTTAGCCAGAAAACAACAATGCTCTTTCTTTCCTCTAGTCAGGGAAAAAGAAACTGTCCTGAGTGCCACAGCAGTGACTGCCTTTTAAATACCGGAGAAGAGCAGAGCTCTGTAGTGATTGGGTAATCCGAGAGGGGGAAAGCCTGGTCTGAGAGTATTGCCTACAGAGTAAAGTTCGTTTCTCCGGACATTGTGGACAGCTGTTCTTTACAGCCTTAGACATTATCGTCTACCGTAGTCAGGACATGAAGATAGCAAGAACAATATGTTAATCAATTTTTAAAGATCTTATCCTTTGTTTTTGTTTTGTTTGTTTATTTATGACAGGATCCCATGTCATCTCCACCTTCCCAGTGCTAGGATTATACAGCATGTGCCACCATGCTCAATTTACAAAGTCCTGGGAATTGAACTCAGGACTTCATACCAAGCACTCTACCAACTCAGCTCCACCCCCAGCTCAATTGTTTTCTGGGTTTTGATTATATTTTTCTTAGGAGGCAGGATCTTATACAGTAGCCTGGGTGTCCTCAAGTTTCCCAAGCCCTCTTCTCTCAGACTCCCAAGTGCTGATGTTGCAGGCACGAGAAACTGATCATTTATTTGCCTTTAAAGTAACTTCAAACAAGAAGCCTTGGGACAGGGAGTTTTCGTGGTGCAGTTGAAAATGAGTACATTTAATAAAGAGTCGAGGAGCTCAAGAGATGGCTTGGCGGTTATGAGCACATTCTGCTTTGGCAGAGACTTTAGATCCCAGCACCCATGTCACGCTGCTCACAACTGCCAGCAATTCCAGCGCCAGGGGATCTGATGCCCTCCTCTGGCCTCCAAGAGCACTGGTATATGTGCACGCACACAGATATACATAAACAGTGCTCCAAGAGCACTATCACACACACATACATGCAAATAAAAACAGCAATTTTAGCCGGGCGGTGGTGGCGCACGCCTTTAATCCCAGCACTTGGGAGGCAGAGCCAGGCGGATCTCTGGGAGTTCAAGGCCAGCCTGGTCTACAGAGCGAGACCCAGCACAGGCACCAAAACTACATGGAGAAACCCTGTCTCGAAAAAATCAAATTAATTAATTAATTAAAAAATAAGCTATTTTAAAAATACAGGGGCTGAAGAGAGAGCTCAACAATTAAGAGTGTATATGGCTCTTGCAGAGGACTCATGTTGGATTTCCAGCATGAAATCCCTGCATCAGACAGCTCACAACTGCCTATAACTCCAGCTTCTGGGGGATTCACAACCTCTGACGTCCAAGGGCACCTGCACTCATGAATACATAACACCCCACACACATATACATAATTAAGAAAATGAATTGATTAAAATAAAATAGAAACGTGTTTGGCTATAGTAGAAATTCTGAAATTACCATCAAGTGTTTTAATTCTGTGAAGATTGTGTCTTACATTCTATAATGTCCACAATTTGAGAATTATTTTAAAGCAAACAACAAAATAGTGTGTATAGGTGGTGACTTGAATAAGAATGGTCCCTATGGGCTCATATATTTAAATGCATAGTCACCAGGGATTGGTGCTATTTGAAAGGATTAGAAGGATTAGGAAGTGTGGCCTTGTTGGAGAAAATGTGTCCCGGAGGCTGGGCTTTGAGATTTCAAAAGTCCATGCCAGGCCCATTTCTCTCTCTCTCTCTCTCTCTCTCTCTCTCTCTCTCTCTCTCTCTCTCTCTCTCCATGGATCAGGATGTAGAACTCTCAGCTACTTCTCCAGTACTGTCTGCCTACCTGCTACCATGCTAACTACCATGTGGATAACGGACTAACCTCTGAAACTGTAAGCAACCCACAATTAAATGTTTTCCTTTATAAGAATTTCCTTGTCATCATGGAGTCTATTCATAGCAGTAGAACAGTGACTAAGACAGTGTGTTTTCATTGCTTACTGCAGTGTATGATATTGAGCAGTTTTCAAAGCAAGAGAAAGTTGGACTAGACCAAGTTTTCATTATCCACCGGGACACTTAATGTGGATGAGAATGAGCCACAAATTTGCTTCATGACTGTAAGGCTGGATCCAGTAACTGATGGCTACCAAACTTGAGTCTTTGATGTTCTCTTCCCTTCTCTGTCCCTTTCCCCATCATTGGGCCTCTAATGGCACTGGCATCTTTGTAGTCCAATTCCTGGCTTCCTTTGGTTTCCAGACAAAAGGAGCTCCCTGATCCCAGGTAGAAGATAGTTCCTGCACTCTATAAGCTGACCTGATTGATAAAGGAGTGCTCATTCCTGGCAGCTGCAGGTTGCTCAGCCCTGTTTGAAAGGATACAGTTCTTCATGGCAGGAAGGGTTTGATGACTCTGTGATGGCTGCTTTCTCACATCTTTTTTTTTTTTTTTTTAATTTTGGCTGATTTTTTTCTCCCCTGGGGTGTGCTTTATTTTTTTATTTATTTGATTTTTTTAGATTTTTTTTTCTTTCATCAACTTGATACAGTACAAATTCTTATCCTAATAGTGAAATGTTTCACTAAAGCTTGCCCAGTGATTGGGTAAAACCAAAACTTATTATAAGCCACAGTCATCCTAGGGTCCCTCCTGATATATAGCCTCCCTGGATCTGTGGGTTGCAGTCTGATTGTCCTTTGCTTTATATCTAGTATCCACTTATGAGTGAGTACATACCATGTTTGTCTTTCTGAGTCTGTGTTACCTCACTCAGGATGATATTTTCTACCATCCATTTGCCTGCAAATTTCATGATGTCATTGTTTTTCTCTGCTAAGTAGTACTCCATTGTGTATATGTACTTTTTCTTTATCCATTCTTCAGTTGACGGGCATCTAGGTTGTTTCCAGGTTCTGGCTATTACCAATAGTGCTGCTAGGAACGTAGTTGAGCATGTATCTTTGTGGTATGATTGAGCATGCTTTCTCACATCTTAAGAAATGTTTTTATACATATTATCTGATGTCAAACTAAGGACATCTTTAGGGATGTTTGCTCAATGGTAGAGTGCTTGCCTACTATGTGTAAAATCCTGGGTTCAGTTTAAGTGCCTAAAAATGACCCAAGTGTCCCTTATAATGATTTTATTCTTGTCTCTTAGGTGAGTAAATTAAAGCTCTGGTTGCTTAAATTATGTGACTAACTCTCCCAGTATTACATATTTACTAAACACCAGAATTAGACCTGAAACCCAAGTTCTAATTCCCCAGTCCAAGTCTATTTTAATCAATCACACAAAAGGTTCTTGTAGTGGTTTGAATAAGAATGGCCTATATAGGCTCATATATTAGAATGCTTGGTCATCCGGGAGTGGCATTGCTTGAGAGGGATTAGGAGGTATGGCCTTGTTGAGTAGGTGTGGCCTTGTTGGAGGAAGTGTGTTACTGGGGATGGGCTTTGGGGTTTCAAAAGCTCAACCCAGGCTTAGTGTCTCTCTCTTCCTGCTGCCTGTGGATACAGAGGTAGAACTCCCAGCTCCTTCTCCAGCACCATGTCTGCCTGCATGTGGCCATGCTTCCTGCCATACTGATAACAAACTAAACCTCTGAAACTGTAAGCCAGGCTCAATTAAATGCTTTTCTTTTATAAGAAAATTAGGCATTGAGTAAGACAGCTCTATTTTCCAATGCATATAGACTGAATCATTCTAATATGTTTACTCGGTGCTGAGATGAAGGTTCGGGTTGATGGAAAAGCTAAATTAATAACAGTGGGGTCAAAAGTCGTAGCAAACTCTCTAGGTTTTGATGACACTAAGCCAGTGATTCTCAGTGTGGAAAGCTAGTCCTATAATCACTGCTTGCCTTGTCAAAGAAACCATGAGAACTCCTTTCTGGTATAAAGATTATTTAAAACCCTTCAAGCTGGAGTACACCCTATGGGAAACACTGCTCTAGGTAAACTTGTCCAACTATGACACAGTAGATAATCAACATGAAAAGAATATGCTTTGCTATACAAATACTCAGAAACATTAAAAATAGTTGCAAGAATCATATCAAACCTCTTCTTCTGTTATTAAAGCCACTCTCTCAAGCAAAATGTCTATAGCACAAAGCCAGGTTTGTATAATTTTTTGTCTAATTTTTTCCCACCACTTCCTTAGCTTACTATGTGTCTTCTACTCAAGCCTGGTCTGTAGAAGCAGGATCATTAGCTGCTAAAACAAAAGAAATGCTTTTCAGAATCAGAAGATTCCATTGAGATCATCAAATCCAGGGTTTGTATACTTTTTAAATTAACAAATTCTGTTCCTTGACAATTTTATCTGTGCTTATAATGCATTCCGGTTATACTACCCTTGATACACCCTCTCTTACCTCCATTTCACTCCATCAGTCTCCCTTCTTCCCCACAAATCTGTTTTTTTTTCATATTTATAACATTTTGTCTTGTTTTATATCCCAGAGTTTAACAAGGTCTGTCTGTGTGACCATGAGTTTGGAACTATCCATTAGAGACTGGTGGACTCACTAGTAAGTATATAGCTAGATGCTATGCCTCCCTCTCTCCCAGAATGCATTAGTTATTAATCGTTTACCAGTAACTGCTAGAGCCCTGTGACCCGTTTCCCCATCCATGGCTGACTGTCAGCTGGGCCTAACTTGTGTAGACCCAGTGTCAATGAACACACCTACTATGAGTTCATGATTGCCGTGGCCATGTGATGCTTAGAAGATGGTGCTTCACAACGTTTCTCTCTGTCTCCTGGCTTATACTGTCTGCCTTCTCTTCTGCAATATTCCCCGAGCCTTAAAGAGGTGGTATAAATCGTGTAAGTGGGCAGCCATGAGTCTCTACCTTCACCTACCTCCATCCACTGCAATCAGAAGCTTCTCTGGTTATGGCTGAGAATACCCTTTGCTTGCATGTGTTAATATAGATATTAATAAGAAAATTTGATGCTATGTCAACCTAGCTAAGCAGCATGAGTTTACTTCACCCGAGAGCTTAAGACCTCTTTAGTCATGAGGCCTTGACTGGGTTTACAGTCTGGGCAAGGATTCCCTCTCATAGGGTGGGTCATCCATCTAATTGGGGAGCACCAATGGGCACATTTGCCTGGCCATTTGTTACTGTAGTTAGGCGTTCCAGAGCTGAGTCAGATAGTTTATGCCTTTCCACCCCCACCCCCACCCCAGGCAGGTTACATGATAACATCTGACACTGTGAAAACCATCTAACAGAAAGGAAGTGTCCAGCTCAGTTACAGCTTGATTTACTTATGTTTTGTATTCAAGGTGTCTGGTATCTCTGGCAATAGAATCATCTCATCTGTTTCCAGGGGACAATCAAGTGAAAAAGCATACATTTTGGGGAGGGGCTTTTGAAGCCTCCCTGACCAACAATTCCCATGGCAGGATCCCATACCTGGCACTGGAGTTTTCCTTTAGTGACCCATTAATTACAGAATCAACATTATTTAGCCATCTGCCACCAAACCTATTTTGTTAACCAAAGAGTAGGTGCCCTTCTTTGCTTTCTATCATTGTGATAAGCACCATAACCAAAAAAACCACTCGGGGAGGAAAGGGTTAATTTCATCTTACACCTTACAGTCAGTCCTTAAGGGAAATCAGGACAGGAACTCAAAGGCAGGAATTGAAGCGGAGGCCATGGAAGGATGCTGCTTACAGGCTTGCTCCTGGTGGCTTGTTCATCCCGCTTCTTATACATCCAAGATCACCTGCCCAGATACGGCACTAACTACAGTGGGTTGGACCCTCCCACATCAATCGTTAATCAAGAAAATGCTCCACAAATTTGCCTACCGGCCAAATCCTTGAGATTCCCTCTTCCCAGATATGTCTAGGTTGTGTCAAATTAACAAAACAAACACACAAATAAACAATGGGAACAGTAGGTTTGCATACAGGTTTTTCACAGCCCCCTTCAAATTAACTTACACTCTTTCCAGTTGTAGTCCAGAGCGGGCCGAGACTGCATCTGAGACTTGCAGAACCTGATCATGTATATGAGTCTCCCACATTACTGGTTTCAGTCGCATCAGAGCTGCAGGGTTGAAGGGTCTAAAGAGCCTCTGAGGGTGGTGGTGGCACATGCCTGTAATCCCAGCACTTGCAGGTGGATCGCTGAGTTCAAGGCCAGCCTGGTCTACAGAGCTCCAGGCCAGCCAGGACTACACAGAGAAACCCTGTTTCAAAACAAACAAACAAAAAACAAACCCAGAAAACAAAAAAGAGAGCAGCTGAGGCCGGCCACTGTGAGAGACTGGGGGGAAGGCCATAGACTTGGGGAGGTACAGTGTTATTTTGTTTGTGTTCTGACAAATAAAGCTTGTCTGGAGGTCAGAGGGTGGAGCTAGCCACTAGTTAATCACAGAAGCCAGGCGGTGGTGGTGAGCTCTTTTAATCCCAACACTTGGGATCTCATGCCTTTGATCTCAGCACTTGAGGAGGTGGAGACAGGAATATAAGGTGGGTGGAGACAGGATCTCCCCCATTCAGTTAGAGGATTCATAGAGATAGGATCTGGGAGCCCCATTCGGTCAGAGGATCTGGAGAGGTAAGAAGTGACTGTGGCTGCTCTGCTTCTCTGATCTTTCAGCTTTCACCCTAATATCTGACTCTGGGTTTTTATTTAATAAGACTGATTAGGATTGTGCTTCAGTGCAGTTTCAATTACAGTGGAGATCCTGGGATTGAAGGGGTCATGGAGAGAAGACGCTGAGGTTTGGAGTCAAATGGCAGAGTCAGAGTCTCTGAAGAGAAGCCAGGAGGTCATTGGTGGGTGTGGGTGCAGTCTGTAGAGATGTTGGAGTTGCCAGGACTGTGGGCTGACCACCACAAATAGCAGCAGTTGTGGAGGAGAGCTGGCCTGATCCTGTAAGATAAGCTGTGTGTTCTGTGAATGGCAGAGCCAGAGACATGGAGCTGTCCAGGTCTTTGGATTTCAGAAGATCGTGAGTAAGCCCCTCAGGCCTGACACTCAGCTACTTTCTCTGTTGCATTTTGATTTTGCTTAGACCTGACTGTAACTGTGCCCTGGTTCTGCCCTTTTGTAATAAGAAAATATTTAACTTGCTTTTTATTTTATGAGAGCCTACGGTTCAAAGACTTTGGACTTGTAAAGAGACCTTCAACTTTTAAGTCCCTGGAATTTTTAAAGACTGTGGGACTTTTAAAAGTTGGATTGTGTTTTATATTGTGATATTAATATTAATGAGACCTTGAGGACAAGCAAGAAAGGAAAGCTTATGGTTTCATAGAGATGTATTTGGGTGTCAAGCTGACAAGGAGTCAATTGTGCTGGTTAGTTGTTTCTCAACTTGGCACAAACTAGAGTCACCTGAGAAAACGGAATCTCAATTGAGAAAATGTTTCCGTCAGATTGTCTGTAGACAGGTCTGTGAGGCATCATTGATTAATGATTGATGTGAGAGGGCCCAACTCACTGTGGGTAGTGTCACTCCTGGACAGGCGGTCCTTGATTGTACAAGAAAGTAGACTGAGCAAACCATGAGGAACAAAACAGTAAGCAGTACTCCTCCATGACCTCTGCTTCGGTTCCTGCCTACACTTTCCTACACTGCCTGAGTTCCTGCCCTGACTTCTCTTCATGATAGACTACAATTGTAAGACAAAATAAACCCTTTCCTCCCCACATTGCTTTTTATGATGGTGTTTATCACAGCAATAGAAACCTAACTAAGACAACATCCACGGATGTGTCTTGGTTTGTTTTTATGTTTTGTGATTGTTGCTGTTGTTCTAAATTTTGAAATTTGGCTTCCTTAAGTAGAATCTTCTAGAGCTCTGCTAAGTCAGTAGTACTTTCTAATACCCCTTCAGGGATTTTACATATAGCTAGTGCCAGTCTAAATGTTCTTTTTTTTTTAAAATTATGGATTTATTACCTGCTGCAAACAACCTCTCTATGTAATCAAATTTGCAAATATTACAGATAAAATTAGAAAGGTTTGGTCACCTGTGTAAGATATCTTGACTAGTGATATCTCAGAAATGAGATACAATTTATAATTGTTGCCTGATATTGGCTTTAGGAAAGACTGAGCCTGTATCAAAATGTGCCTTAAAAATTGGGAGCCACTGAGTTTTAGAACGTAAGCATTTGCCGTTTGGCTTGAACTCTTGTAGGCTTCTGGGTTTTGAAAACCTCTGCTATCGCTGCCTGGGGGGCCAGCCTTCTGGCAGCACAGGGCTCAAAGGGAAATCCACAAAGAATGAGCTTACTAGGCTCTTATCTGAGGGGGTTAGGGAAAAAGACACTCATACATTCTCTTGATGGTTTCCTTCAGACCTTTTCTTTATTCTTCTTTTGCATTCTCTGTTCTTTATTTTCCTGATGATTTCCTTCTCTCATTCCTGATGTTTTCCTTCTAGCCCATTTTTAACTCTCTTTAACTCTATCTCTGTCTTTTTTTTCCCTTACAACTTACATACCCCAGCAAAATCTTTCAGGCAATATAAAAATTACAATGTGGTTACATTCTGTTTTTCAAGTGAATGATTACAACGAATACAAAACAAACAGTAAAAAATAGCATGTTTTCCAGATCCCTCACATGATTAAACATTTTATATATTACAGGTGAAAACAAATTATCCCAAGAACCTACATACATTCATACTCAAGTAACTTGTTATAGATTAACCATGTGGGCAAGCAAGGTATTCTTCCCAGTCAGGTCTTTTACTGGCAGGCTGCATTTTGTAGTTACAAAGAAAGGGCCAATTACTTTATTACTTATCTTGAAAGGTAATCTTATAAGGAATCTTAAAGAAATCACAAACCTAAACTTTTATATATGAAAACGAATCAGTCAGCTGTACTTTAAATCTTTAGGGATGCATACCAACTCATCAATAGTTTTTTTATATCAGGAGATTAAGGGCAAAAATGGGTACAAGGAATTAATCATCACCTTTTATCAACCAATACCACCAAGAAAAGTGTGTCAGCTAGTAATAATTGGGATGCTTTGTTCTTGTTCCCTGACCTTAAAGAGTTCCTCACTCAGCTACGTGCCTTTCTAAAACTTTAGATTATCTTCTTGGGTTTTTCACCTCAAAGCTATTTGACAAAAATATCTTAGTTTAAGTTATTTTCAAAGCTTTGTTTCAGCTGTGATGTACTTTGAAACCTATGAACACACCTCCCAACATTAAGATTAAAAGAATTTAAGCTGGGCTAACTGGGACTCAATTGTTTTTCCTAATCATTAAACTAAGCCACAGTCTATACAGCTCCTCAATAGAGACTCATGTGTTATAGCAGTGTGATACGTCCTTGTTTATATTTCTAATCATCAAAACTCTATTTAGACTAACATTATTATTGCCACTTAGACAGTACAGCTTAAGAAGAAATCATCTTCATAATAATCTACAGGTTAAAAATGCCCAGTAGAGCAGGGTGTTTCATGAGATAAGCACACTACATTACAGGCAGTGGGGAATCTCCCCACACCCATTCACACCATGCCAGATACCAGAGAAAGATAGCAGAGCAAACACATAAAGGCACAGCAGAAGCAAAAGACATTCCAGGGTCTGTGGTCTTGGGGCCTTGCCTGTCCAAGATTGACTCCTCAGAGAGTTTCCTCCAGGTGGACTGACACCTTGAACTTCAGTTGCCACCTGCTGCTCCTTTGACATGGCCACCAGCGCTCTGCCACTTGCGCCATTCTTGAGGCTCCTGCTTGCGTCTGTGATGGTTAATTTTGATTGTCAACTTGGAGAAGCTATAATGCTGTTATTGAATTAAGCACTAGTCTAGGATGTTATTGTGATAGTATTTTGTAGATGTGGTAACAACTACAAACAGTTGAATTTAAAAAAAAAATCAATAATGTAAGTAAAGGCTGAAGAGAGGGCCAAGTGGTTAAGAGTGGTTGCTGCTCTTCCAGAAGACCTGGGTTTGGTTCCCAGCACCTGTGTGGCAACTGGCAACCATCTCTGTAACTCCAGTTCCAGGGGATACAATACCCTCTTCTGGCTTCTATGAGCTTCTGCACACTCTTGGCATATGCTTGCACTCACAAATGCACATATACATAAATAAATAAACATAAATATTGAAATGATGATGATGATGATGGGTATGTAAGTGGTCCTTCTTTAATCACTCAGAAGTGGTCAGAGTAAAGCCTGGCGACTGAGCCATACCTCACTTGGTAGAGTGCTTGCCTAGAGTTAGCAAAGCCCTGGGTTCCTTCCTCAGCACCCCATGAAACCAGGCATCATGATGGCAAACACTTATAATAGTGCACTTGGGTGTGGAGTCCAGAGGATCAGACCATCCTCCATTATACTGGGACTTCACAGCCAGCCTGGGCTACATGAGATCTTGTCTCTCAACACCAAAAAAAGGGAGAAAAGGAGCAAAAACAAAACTTTGCTAGGTAGAATATTTAATCTTGAGATGGCAGCTTTAGCCTGCTCTCTGTCAGGCCCATCTGGTCAGTCTTATGGGTTTTGGACATACCAGCCTGCAAGACAGCGAGTGAACCAAGTCCTTGGCACCTCTATCCCTCTGCTTCCAATTAAATTTCTTTGGAGAACCTTACCTCTGTTTACATTTGTTGTTATTTTTGGTTTGTTTGGGGGGGTTGGCCTCATTAAAACAAACAAACAAACAAACAAAACTCCTCCTTTACTTAAAACACTAAGATCTGTGTTCTTGTTTTTTTAACTTGGTTTTAATCCTCAACCTCGACAGTTCAAACAGTAATTTGTATGTCTTTGCCCCCAGATAGTTTCTCCTGTCTTGCATAACCTCTTTCCTCCCTTCCACTCTCATCCTCTATGTTAGCTCTCTGTTACAGTTACAATGTCTCCAAGATCACTTAAGGGAGAAGGGTTGATTGCTCCTGTGGTTTCAGAGGTTTCTGTCCATGTCAGTCGGCCTTGTGACTTGGAGCCTGCGACACAGTAGGACAATGGGGGAAAGATGCTTTGACAGAAGAAGCTACCCAGCTCATGGCAGCTGAGAAGCAGAGAGAGAGAAAGAAGAGAGAGAGAGAGAGAGAGAGAGAGAGAGAGAGAGAGAGAGAGAGAAGAACCCCATCCTTTTTAAAATCTGGAAATATAAAAAAATACTGAACAGATGAGGGTGGGGTTGTGGAATATTTGTTTACACTATAAAGATGTGTCTCTGCCTAAGGCACCTTCTGATTAGTTTAATAAAGAGCTAAATGGCCAATAGCTAGACAGGAGAGAATAGCGGGACTTTTGGGCAGAGAGAGAGAGAAACTGGGAGGAGGAGTCTAAGGGCATGATTTTGCCAGTAGACTCAAAGCAAGTTGGATATGCTATAATAAGAAGAGGTAACTGAGCCATGTGGCAAAAGGTAGATTAAAAAAATATGGGTTAGTTACGTTATAAGAGCTAGTGGGAAAACCCAAGCTTTCATAATTAATAATAAGTCTACAGGTCATTATTCGAAGGCTGGCAGTCCAAGCATAGTCTGACAAGAAAGTTTGCTACAGGGCTGTCCCCACGGGTGTCAGAGAGAGGAACAAACCTGTGAAGAGACGAAAGTGAAAACCCGGTTCAGACTGACTTCATCAACCTGGATCAGACTCCAAGGAGTCTAATGCCAGGTGGTTCATTGTGAGCATATTTAAAACACAGTGCAATTTGGGAAAAGGTTTCCAGGCAACAGTTATTTTAATTCTAGGTACAGAATAAAACTTATGGTGTGACTACTTAGAAACTCCTTTGCAAAGTACATGTGACCGTGAGGGTGGGTTCTATAGCTCAAAGGCCTAGAATCTAGTGAGGTCTCTGACTGATAGCATAGAAGTCAAGCAGGCCATATACAACATGTGACATCTCTCTTAAGGATGGGTAACGATCCAGGGAGGAAGAGTCTGGGATAATCGTTCTGGGGGATTTGGGTGAAATCTGCCTCCACAGGTAGCAGAAGGGTCACTCGATCATTATTAGCACAATCCACTCCCAGCCTTCTGGGCAGGAAAGCAGATATTTTTATCTCCTCCCTTGTGTGTTTAATTGATTAATTTCTGCTAATATTGTTGCTGTAAGCAAAATGGGTATAATATGGCCTAATCCACATAAACCTTTACAAACAGTCCTTAGCATGGCAAAACAATATCAGACCGTCTCCTATTACAGGTGTGTTTTTTTTAATCTCCCCTGATATAAGGCATTTGGATTATACATTGACAAGAATTAACATGCAATACAGTCATTAAACATAACACTATCAATTTTGGGTTAGTCCTTGCTGTTTCCCCAAAGTCTCAGCTTAATGAGTTAAAGCCCTGGTGTCTCCCCAAGTTATCAGCTTACTCTCCCTCTTGGGATGCTGGTGATACTCTTGATGGATTTATCATCTGCCTTCAGATGTTCCGTTCATCTGGTAGTCTCTGAGTGTTCTTGCTGGATGCATCAGATCAGGAGCCATCTGTGACTTTGTTCATTTTGGGGGAAGATATAAGCATCACCTCAGTGTTAGAGCATCCGACTCTTTCTTCTTATTTAGCATTTGCTTTAGATTGTGTTTCCTTTAGGACAAGTGCCTTTGGGCAGCAGAAAAATCATTCTTCTTCTTTTTTTTTTTATTTAAAGTTAGCACAGGTAAATAGTATGTGAGGATTTAGGTGGGTGTAAAACCCTCCTCTTTCTTTCTTTCTTTCTTTCTTTCTTTCTTTCTTTCTTTCTTTCTTTCTTTCATTATTTAAATTTGCCAACTAAGTAACCGATGGTGTCATTCCACAATAGCTTGACCCTGTGGATAATAAGGGATTTTAGTAACATGACTAATATTAACATTTCTCAGCCAGGCAGTGGTGGTGCACACCTTTAATCCCAGCACTCAGGAGGCAGAGCCAGTCAGATCTCTGTGAGTTTGAGGCCAGCCTGGTCTACAGAGCAAGACACCAAAACTACACAGAGAAACCCTGTCTCCAAAAAAAAAAAAAGATTCTCAAATCATTTGCAAGCGGGATCATTATTAATTTTTAGCTGTAATGAGAGTCCTAGAAAGGAAGTGCCTAAAGAGCTATTTGACAAAGTTAAGTTTCAGATACGATACAATGGTATTTCACTGGCATTTCCAGGGCCCCTCACTATTCCTGCGGCTGTGTTCTGTTGCTGACTAGCTCAGGAGAGGTATTGTGCAAGCCTGTAGCGCACTCTGAGCACAGATCTTTACATGATAGCAGAGAATGTCTAAGACACAGACAGCCATATTTTCAGATGTTAAGCTGATGTCCATTCATTATGCATTAGAAATTTGGAATACTGTGTAAAATTTGTCTTTATGTTGTATAAAGCAATGCTTTTAATAAAGGATAGGCTCCTGTAAGCCGCTTTTAACTGTTCACCTTGCCAGAGTCTGGTCTTTTATCGGACCAAGGGCAAGCATAAAACTAAAGAGCAAACAAAACCTATTGAATTAGCAGTGATCATTAACCTTTAAAGATTTAAATGTAAAACTTTGGGATGTTTACATTTAGAGCAATTTTAATTATGAGTTTTAAAAGACTTTCCTACTAGGTAACAGGATATTTAGAAGTACCTGAGAAATAATTACAGAAAATCCTGAAGTAGAAAACAATTGGGTTTTCCCACGTAAGCATGGAAATTTATATCCAGCTGATATTGTAAATGAAAATCGAAGGAGGAAGAACCAACAGAAGGTAAGAGGCTTTGGATAAAGCCTTTGTGTTGCCTTTTAGAATGACCACAGTTTGTCTGAAAGCTATGTGATGGAGATGCGTCTTTGTCTTTCAGGTCTGTATGTGATTAAACCCCAGGGATTCTCCACTACTTCATATCCTGACAAATTTCCTCCTATAGAAATTTCTGTAGATCTAGATTCAGTTTAAGCCTTAACTCCCAACCAACTTTCAATTTCAGGAGCTTCACAAACTTGTTCTAGACAGCCCATCTGAGCACTCCACACAATGAAGTCTTTGGGATGGGATATCGGTGGTCTAACTATGGATTCATGTTCCAAGTTGTCTATACCTTAGAAACCTCTTACCCTTTCCCCTTCAGGGCAAACTGTACCTATGAGTAAGTGAAAGTTTCACTCTTCATATTTTAGGACTTCATGACCCAGGATACTTGTGGTCTGAAAGGTGGATACCATATATCCTCACCCTGCACCAACCAAAACCATAGATGCTTCACATGCTATAAAAGTTCTGAAGACTGTAGGGAGCTTCTTTAAGATCACAGAAAACCCACTTCTTGCTATTTCCGAAGAGTCCTAGATATCACCCACCCCATTCCTCTAAGTCTCAGAAACCTTTCCTTCCTGGTCAGAGCTAGAACTCGAGTGGTAGGTGGACAAGCTGGACTGGGAGAGTCCAAGGAAACTAGATGCACTAAGGGGGCTGAGGAAAGCAGACTAAACCTGGACTCCAAGGATGGCTTTGTGGGCAGGTGGGCAGCTTCAGGGAAGGTGAGTTACAGGGAAAAGACAGAAAAATATACGAGAAGACTGATAAATAAGAAAACCAGGAGAAAAGTTACCAGTTTGATTAGCAGTTGGCAGAGACCAAGGACAGATGTTGGAGCTATAGCATGAGGTTGAGTTTAGAACTAGGTGTCTAGATGAGCCCGGCTGTCATCAATATCAGACCAGGTCCAGGCGGCAATGGTATACAATGCAGAGATTACAACATGGAATAGAAGACACAAGTTTGTGCAGGTGAAATAAGTAAAGTGGATGCATTACTAGACATGCAAGCAATGACGTGTAATAGATTAGAATCAATGACTGGGCCAAGATAACAGTGTTTAGTAGTACCTGTGTAGTAAGATAAGAGAAAATGAACTGTGCAATCAATCAATCAATCAATCAATCAATCAATCACTCTCTCTCCTCTCTGTCCTCTCTCTCTCTCTCTCTCTCTCTCTCTCTCTCTCTCTCTCTCTCTAAGACAGGGTTTCTTTGTGTAACAGCCTTGGCTGTCTTGGAACTCACAGAGATCGGCCTGCCTCTGCCTTCCAAGTGCTGGGATTAAAGGCATGTGGCACCATGCTCAGTTCAAAATGTACAATTTCTTTATGGGTCAGTGTATATGAACATTTGATGACTCCCAGATCACTGCACTGGTTCTCTGTGGAGCAGTCAACACCTCTGGGGTGTTTTGGGGCCTAACAATACTGTGTCCTACTTTGTCTCAAGAGTAGTTCACCCTATCCTCCATAAAGTTTTTGAAAACCTTTCTTGTTTATCTGGAATTTCAGAAGTACTTTGACTTCTAAAAAGTCTCAGGCTTTCATAGACTCCTCTTGTTTTGGTATCCTTGTAAGGGAATCATGAATGACAAATTCTAGGAAAGTCTCTTAGAGGGATAGCCTAAAATCATTATGTTGATTGAGTGCTCCAAAATCCTAGAGAGCAGTTTCCTAGTGCAGCCCACAAGCTGTTATACAGTATGGGCCACATAAATTCACTTCTTTGAGACCTGGAATGAGCTGAGTTGTTTTCCTCAACCCTAGAACTCCTCTCTGGCATATCCACTCTTTGGTGACAGGATTGAAATCACTTCTACTTTTCATTTATAGAGACATCAATTGCCTACAAGACATTCAAGGAAGAGTTATCAAATAATGTATTTAATAGTTTTAGCAACAACACAGAGATCTAAGCCCCCAGACATAAATGTCTAATGAACGAAATTACAATATATTTTGTGTAGGAGGACTTTTCTTTCCAGACTGCCAGTCAGCTCTGTCCTGCCAGCCATTCCCAAATAACCACACAGAGACTTAACATTAATTATAAATGCTCAGCCAATAGCTTAGGCTTGTTACTAATTAACTCTTATTACCCACATCAAGCCGTATTTCTTATCTAAGTTCTACTATGCGGCTTGTTGCTTGTTACCTCATTTTGTACACATCCTGCTTTCTCTCTGTGTCTGCCTGGTGACTCCTCTGACTCCACCCTTCTTCCCAGCATTCTCTCTGTCCTGAAAATCCTGCCTAGCCATCAGCCAATCAGCTTTTTACTAACAGTGAAAGCAACATATGTTCACAGAGTACAGAAAGGTTATTCCACAGCATTTCTCCCTTTTTGTTTAATTAAAAAAGAAAGGTTTTAACTCTAACATAATGAAACTATAGATAATAAGAACAATTATTAAGTAAGAATTACATTTACAATTTTTTAATGAGCTGCACACACAAATACCCCAAACAAGAGTAGAACACACATATAGTATAGACAAATAATTTTAAATTTTTATCAATAAACCAAAATCCATACCAATATAAAATATTTTGAGATTAATAGTTGCTTTCAGGATTAAAGTAGATTTAATAATCCACCCCCTTTCCTATCATTCCTATATCATATCCCCTTTTTTTCCTTTAGAAACAAATATTTGAATTTAACTTCAATAAATTTAGCTAGCTTTTTTTCTGACTATGACCAATAGCAACTTGTAACCAAGCCCCATTAAATGATAGCAAGCATCCATAACCCATCTTTTGGCAATGTGAGCATTGTTTTTTCTATGCTGCTTCCTGTTATCTGGAAGCTCTGGCATCTTTGGGGTAACCTGAGAAAATTTAGGATAATGGTTAGGTCTTGGCTTGAGTATTCTATGAGGCTAGATCATCTCAGCTAGCAGCCTTGAAGCTGTTTTGGATGCAGAACTCTGAGGAATGCAACAGAGGCATTTTGAGATGCCGATCACCTGGGCCATTCTTTACTGGTGTCTTGTCCCCTTGTTCTCAAATATGTAAAGTTTTCATTGTAGAATATATATCTGCATTAAGACAAATTTTAACTGTGCATTGTACACAAGTCAGCCAAAAATGATTTTTTTGAACATGTAAAATATATATCACATGTCTTGTAGTTCTTCTAAGTTTATTTCTTTATGTCTGTAGTGAGGATTTTCAGGGGGGTCTTCCTTGATCAAACCTAATCATCTTTAACCTTGAATGAATCCACAGTTTTTTGTTTTCCTTGGGAACAAAAACTGAACCTCTCCCCCAAAGCAACACATCTTTTGACTTCCATTTTGAGGTCAAGAAATTTAAAAATATATATAGGTTGGTTTAATCTAGCAGCTTCCATAATCCAATGTGTCTTAGCAGCTATCACTTGTGCATCAGCAACCAAAAAATTTAAGGACAGCACAATAACATATAGGATTCAGACTCCCTATGTATTTTCCATCTTTATATGGCTTATTTTTTTTATTCCTTTATTCCTTTTTAAGGACTTTATTATTTTTAAAGTATTTTTTAGTCTATGACTGTGTATACCCTTTTTCTTCTTTCTCCCGGGCCTATGTATATTTTTAAACATACTGTAACCTGTTTAGAGGTTTTTTTGTTTGGATCTGGTTTTTTTTGTTTGGTTTATTTATTTATTTATTTATTTATTTATTTATTTATTTATTTATTTATTTATTTATTTATTATGGTGTTCTGCCTGCCTGTATGCCTGCATACCAGAAGAGGGCATCAGATCTCATTATAGATGGTTGTGAGCCACCATGTGGTTGCTGGGAATTGAACTCAGGACCTCTGGCAGAGCAGCCCATGCTCTCAACCTCTGAGCCATCTCTCCAGCCCTGAATCTGTCTTTATTGAGTATCTGTATTGTTTTTTGATCACATTGAATGAATCTGAAACTGCTATGTCAGTCACTGGTGCTGCTCAGCTTAGTGCATGGCAGCTGATGGCTGGTTCCATCCCATATGCAGTTGCTGGGAGACACATCTCTGTACTGCAGTAGATATGAGACTGTGAGACTAGGAAGCCATGCTTGGCTACATGTTTGTGTATTTAGAACATTTTTTTTTAAAAAAAAAAAAAAAGCTTTCTCAAGTTTTACGTGGAAGTAGGTGCTGAATATTTGGGTGACATTTGTCAGCAGATGTTTCTGTGTCTGCCAATCAGCTCTGTCCTGACAGCTGCTCCCCAAAAAACCATACAGAGACTTAATATTGATTATAAATGATTGGCCAATAGCTTAGGTTTGTTTTTTAGGTTTGTTTTTTAGCTAGCTCTTATAATTCAAATTAACCCATTTCTATTAATCTATGTGCTGCCCCAAGGCTCATTTACCTCATCTATGAACCTCCCATGTTGCTGCTTCAGCATCTCATGGTGTCTCCTCAGACTTTGCCTTTCTTTTTCCCAGTGTCTTCCTAGTCTGGCTTTCCCACCCAATCTCTTTCTGCCCAGCTATAGGCCAGTAAGTTCTTTATTAACTAATGAGAGAAATACATATTTACAGTGTACAAAGATTGTTACACAGCAATTTTGAAAAAACTTTGTTAGTGATCCAATCTTTTTCAACACCCAGAATTCTAGAACTAGCTATTACCACAGAGGAAGCAATATCCAAGAAATGAAGGGACTGTGAAGGCTTTTATGTCATTGATGGTAATGAATAATAAATGTGAACCACCAAGCCACAAACTTTGTGCTGGGACTTAGGAGGTGTAAGAATGTTGAGCTTCTGAATTTACTTTAAAGGGCTTTAATCTGAAGAAACAAACAGTGTAGGCCTGTAGGCCATAGTACAATGTGGTGTGTGCTGTACTGTGGTGATAGTGTGTCCTAATATTGACTCCCTAATAAACTTATCTGGGAGTCAGAGAACAGAACAGCCACTAGATAGACATAGAGGCCAGAAAATGGTGGCACACACACCTTTAATCCTAGCATTCTGGTGGCAGAGATCCATCCCGATCTCTGTGAGTTCAAAGCCACACTGGAAACAGCCAGGCATGGTAACACACGCCTTTAATCCCAGGAAGTGATGTCAGGAAGCAGAAAGGTATATAAGATGTGAGGACCAGGAACCAGAATCTTTTTTAAGCTTTTAGGTTTTTAGCAGCAGTTCAGCTGAGATCCATTCAGATGAGTACTCAGAGGCTTCCAGTTTGAGAAAACAGGATCAGCTGAGAAGTTATCGAGATGAGGTTGGCTGTGGCTTGTTCTGCTTCTCTGATCTTTCAGAATTTACCCCAATATCTGCCTCTGGGTTTGTTTTTATTAATAAGACCTTTTAAGATTTGTGTTACACTGTGCAAGTGGTGTTGATGTACCAAGGGAGCAAAGGAAGAAGTACATTTTTCTAAGGAAAGGAATTCATAGAAATAATTAAGTTCCTTTTCAGTCTGCCAAGATACAAAAACAGTATCTGTCTGTCTGCCTATCATCTATCTATCTATCTATCTATCTATCTATCTATCTATCTATCTATC
>CABHPH010000824.1:49933-64514 GCA_902168325.1 Peromyscus nudipes
AGGAAGGAAGGAAGGAAGGAAGGAAGGAAGGAAGGAAGGAAGGAAGGAAGGAAGGAAGGAAAGAAGAGAGAAATGAAGAAAAACAGAAGGAAGAAAAAGAAAGAAAGAGAGTATAAAACAAGTACAAGGAGAATTTTGAGAGAAAACCAAATTCAATATATTTTAGATACTTGGTGCACTGAATTACTTTTTTGCTGCTGTGATAAAACACAGACGAGAAGCAATTTCATGAAGAAAGATTTTTTTTCCTCTTACAGTTTCTGATCCATCATTGAGGGAAGCCGAGGCAGCAACTCAAGCAAGAGTTTGAAGCAGAAACAGAAATAGAGCATCACTGCCTATTGGGTTCTTCACAGCTCACTCAGCTTGCTTTGTTATGCAACCCAGGCCCACTTGCTCAGGGATGGCACTGCCCACAGTGGGCCGGGCTCTCCTACATCAATGGTTAATCAAGAAAATGCCCCCACTGGCATGCACAGGGCAACCTGATGGAGGCGACTCTTCAATTGAGTGTCCCTTTTCCTTGGTGACTCAAGTTTGTGTCTCGTTGATAAAAACTAACCAGCACATATGGTGACAGATATTTAAATTTTAACGTAGAGAATTTTGCCTCTATCAAATAATAAAAGTTGAAGTGAGACAGAAGTGAAAAGGAGAAGGGAAAATCACCTACAAAATAGTTGAGGAAATTTTGCTAGAACCAAAGGAAATGTGTTTTATGGCTTAGAGGGCCACTGCATGACTAGTTAATGAATAAAATACAGACATCTACCAAAAATCTCTGTAGTGATGGTTGGATCTCCTAAGCTTCAGGCAAGAGAAAAGTAGGTACCTGTAATGTCTCTAGAATCAAAAGAGTTTAGTATTTCCCAATAGCCACGATAAAGAGAGAGGACAGTAGAACAATGCCTTTGAAGAAACGATCTTCAACCTATAGTTCCACATACAGCCCACTGCTGTGGGATGGTCTGTATGTCAAATTCCTCTGATTGGTCAATAAATAAAACACTGATTGGCCAGTGGCCAAGCAGGAAGTATAGGTGGGACTAACAGAGAGGAGGCTTGAGAGAACAGGAAGGTGGGGTGAGACACTGCCAGCCGCCGCCATGACAAACAGCATGTGAAGATGCCGGTAAGCCACGAGCCACATGGCAAGGTATAGATTTATAGAAATGGATTAATTTAAGATATAAGAACAGTTAGCAAGAAGCCTGCCACGGCCATACGGTTTGTAAGCAATACAAGTCTCTGTGTTTACTTGGTTGGGTCTGAGCGGCTGTGGGACTGGCGGGTGACAGAGATTTGTCCTGACCGTGGGCCAGGCGGGAAAACTCTAGCTACAGCCCACACTCATGTTCAAGAGGAAAATACAAGAAGAACATTTTAAGACATGTGTTTTTTTTTGTTTTTGTTTTGTCTGTTTGTTTCTGGTTTTTGTTTTTTTGTTTGTTGGTTTGGTTTGGTTTGGTTTGGTTTGTTTTTGGTTTGTTTTTTTTTTTTCCTCTACACCCTCGTTTACACCAAAACAAGATAGTACACTATAGAACAAGGAGACTCTGCTTTTACAGGAAGCTGGTTGTCTGACATTAGATCAAAGCAGAACAGCCCAGAAATTAAACAGAAGGACAACAAAGGAAAATACAGCACAACAGATGTGCAGGGACAAAGGAAGAAACCAGTTCAGACTGGTAGAGAGTGACCCAAGAGTCTGGTGGTATGGCCAGCTGTCCAGGGAGAGTGGACTTTGTGCTTTCAGTAACCCTGCTTTACCAGGTTCTTAGGAAACTCTCCCTCGTCTCGGGCAGTCTCACTCCTTAAGTAAGAGAAGGACAGTCATTGCATTTCATTGCACAGGAAAATTGTCTCTGAGATCTAGAGACAGCTGTGTAAGATTAGAACCTGGGAAACACATCATTGCTCATTCCAATGGCTGAATTCACGCTAACTATCCAATAGGCAGTGTGGGACACCCAGAGTGTACTCTGTGTTTCCTAAGACTCTCTCTCTCTCTCTCTCTCTCTCTCTCCCCCTCCCCCTCCCCCTCTCCCTCCCCCCCTCCCCCCTCTCCTGTTCTACTGACTTTTCACAGAAGGGAAATCACCATGACAAACCTCTGGGAAAATAAAGCCAGGCTGTGACTGAGACACTCTGCCCAGCTTATGTTTTCCTGGGAGATTTTATTACCAATAGTCACATAGTCCTTACTTTGTACCTCACTTTTCCCCTTGCTACTCACCTTTGGCAAATGAAGACACATATATTAGTGGGCGAAAATATAAAGACAGTGGAGGGAATGACCAGCCTCTAAAAGTCGGGACAGCGTTGCCTCTGGGAGGAGGAAGGAGATGCTACTAAAAAGTGGCACACTAGGGTGTTGACAATGTTCCTCTTTTCATCCAGTGAAGGCACACTAGACATTTGTCCCCAAATATTTGCTTTATTATTACTACTGCTATTATTACTTGGGGTTTTATTTGAAAGAGACAGGGTCTCATGTCACCCAGGCTAGCCTCAAACTCCTTATGCACCTGAGAATGACTGAACTTTTGGCCCTTCTGCTCATACCTCCTGACACTGCATTACAGGAGTGTACCACCATGTGCAGGTTCTGCAGGGCTGGAGAATTGAACCCAGGGCTTTGTGCATGCTAAACAAACACTCTACCAGCTGAACTATATCTCCCACCCTCCATTAGAGAATGTTAATAGGCCTTAGATCTGGTTAAATTATTTTTAAGTTGTGCATATGTCTCATATTTTCTTCCTTATGGATGACTGATTTCATTATTGAAAATACAATAATCCTAAAAGATAACGTTCATACCTGAAGCTAAGACACAAAATAACAAATCTGAGTCCTTAAAAAGTCTCCCTGACAAGAGCTGCCCCTGACCGCCCCCCCCTCCCCAGCTGCAACACTCAGGAGAGCAGGCCCTGCACCTCACCTGGGCAGCACAATAGAACCAATCCTGTTGGCAGAGATGTGGGTGAGCCAGCCCTGAACTTGTGAGCATGGGAGAGCTGTCTCCATTACTTGTTATGCCCCCATCATGAACCCCCAAGAGACCACCAGGAGTCTGAGTTCATATGCTGAAGTAAAGAGCCCTTATTGCAAGCTCGAGCTTGGACCTCCCATCCATTCCAACACAGCAGTTGGATCAGGGAGAGCCTCGAGCTCAGTTGAGGCAGGGTTTTTAAGGAGTAAAGGATGGGGGGGGAGGAAATTCTGCATTCAAATGGGGGTTGAACTCCTGATTGGGCAGGAGTTGGGCAACAGAAGTCTTGTCAAACAGGGATTGGTACTGGCCTTGCTGCAAGGAAATTGGCAACTTATATACAAATGATATAAACTATCCTTTATGTTCTACAGCATCTAGTGCTTGTTTGTCTCAATTCTGATTGGTCTCCTACAGGGTACAGTTAGGAGCTTTTCCTGGTTATTGTAGTGGTGAGGCCTAGTCCCAGTATTGTTAGTCTGCAGCCTGTCATGGCTGCACTAATGTTAAGGTAGGCCTCTTCATTCCTGCCTCTACAAGTAACTAGATCATACAATCATGGGTCCTGTGTGTCCAGGGATTCTTGGGGATGATATTGAGACCAGAGGACCATGAGTTGGACTGTGTTGACTCTGCCACACAAAGGCTGTCAGCCTGTTAATCAAGCAGGGTCCCAAGGCCAGTAAGAGGATAAAGATTAGAAGTGGTCCAGCTAGTGCTGATAGCCAAGGGGACCAATTAGAAAGACCCTTATACTATCTAGAATGTTTCTGGATCTCCCATTCTCTGTCTTTATTTTTTTTCTTAGTTTAGCCATTGAGTCATACATGATCCCTGAGAGATTGACATAAAAACAACATTCTTTCCTGAGTGCAGTGCAGCGCTCTCCTTGCTGTATAAAAAGGAAATCCAGGCCCTGTCTGTTCTAAGGGGCTATTTCAGCTAGGGAGTCTAGAGACCTTTCTAGTTTGCCAACCAAGTCCTCAATATGAGCCAAGTCAGAATTTATGGCTGATTGTAAAGTCTTGTAATTCTGTCTTGTAATATTAGTGCTAAGGTCCCTGTACCTGTGGCTCCTGCTAACCCAAGTCTGACCAAACTGGAGAGCATTATTGCAGCTACCCCTATGACTCTCTTAGGTTTGAATAGGGAGACAGAGCTAATTTCATCTGAGTCTCTTCATAGTATTTTATGTTGGGGAAGAGCTGGATCATCGTACCGTATCCCTTTTCTGCATTTAGCTCCATACCATGAATGTATGGGGTCAACCCAGTGTTGTAGGCCCATCATCCAGATGGGGCACCGTAATGAGTTTCATTCTGCACTTTCAAGGTTTTATTTTTGCTGGACTATCCCAGAACTATTGACATATAAGCAACAGGTTTCCCCCAAAGGGAATTTGCCTTTGACTTAGCATTTTCATCCTCTTAAGGGGACAGGGACAATGTACTCTCTTCTGTAGCTGCTTCCAGCTAAAATTGGGGTGTCAGATTTCAGGGCCCAGGAAGGCTGAAACACTAGTCAAAGGCTGGGCAATGGGGAATTTATCAGGAGCATCTGATTAGTTGTTCCAGGTGAAGGGACAGGGAACAATCATATCGGCTGGATTTGTTTACATCAGCTTTCAACAAGTCCAGAGCTCAGCAGTTTGCAGTCCATAGGTGCTCCCTGGATGGTGTCTGTTAAATATGCTGAGACAAATAGACTAAGGACAAAAGTTAAAACCTAGGAGCTTAAAAGAAAAGCTTATATATGGAACTTTTACTTATCTAGAGTTCATTTGACCTGTGACAGGTGGATTTAAGCCTTATGACTGTTTTTGACTCTGCAACAAGTGTCTGTAAAACAGCTGGAAGAGATTTACATCTTGGAGACACAGCAAAAACTATGGCTTTGGGTTATCCTGATGAAAAACATCTTTAAGTCTGTAAAAGAAATTTAAAATCTTGAGCTTATGGCTGAATGGTGAGTACTCAGTGCTCTATCAGTTTATCTGAACTCCTTTTATTAATGTTAAAACTCCAAACCTTTGAAATCTCAGTGTAACGATATACTTTTAGTCAAGTTTGCAAGTCATACAGGGTGTGTAAGATTAATGTCCAAGACCAATTGTCCTGTCAGGCTTTCATGTTTGTTTGTTTTTTGTTTTTTTTTTTTTTTTTATTTATTTATTTTTTTTTACTATTAAGGGAACACATAGAGAAATATAAAATGGCACTTGTAAGCAAGGCAAACCTGTTTGCCTTTTTCAAGTAAGAGACCTAGCACCTTTAATTAGTGAACTGACTAATGAACAAACAAGATAGCTACAGCCTTGCGGGAAGAAGCTGATTGCCTGCTGTTGTTTAGCTGACAAAGCTACAGTTAGCTTAGCCGTCAATGTCAGAGATCTGAGAAGGATTAACCAGAATGACAGAGGCTGGTTTATAGTCTTTACCTACACAGATATCCCAGACTCCTATGGACTCTGTGGCAATGAGGGCAGAGTTATCAGGACAGCAGTCTTGGCCGCCAGGCCCAGAGGATGAGACACTTTCCTGTGGAGGAGGAATACAGGGAGATTGGCTTCACCTTGTCTAGGCAAAGTGGGGTATCAACTCTCCCGTGTCCTGCTTGTCCACAGTTTGGGCTGAGTCTTGGCAGAAGGTGAGGCATTGGGGCAGTCTCACCCAGTGGTCAGCTGGTTAGCATTACCATAGTCCAGGTAGAGTTGCCCATTGCTGTGCCCATTGTCTGTCTTCTTGGAGCCCTTGGGAGTCACTGCTAAGATCTGCAAGTCTCTGTCTGTCATATAAGTTTAAACATCTTAAATGCCATCTTCAGCAAATCTCTGACAGTTTGATTACTTGAGCCAAATAACTCCTGTCTGTTTTTAGTTATTTGGTTTAGGCTATACCTTGAAAACGTATAAGAGGCTAGATAAATTTTTCCTGTACTTGATTGCATTAGTCCTTAGCATGACTTATAAGTATAGTTCTGAACATCTTAAGGCTTAATCATCTCCAACAATTTATAATAAAATAACAATTTTTTAATTGAAGCTCTTTTTAATATCAAGACAAGACTTTTAATTCATAAACATAATCTACAAACAGATTGGAAATCTTTTTTTTTTCCGAGACAGGGTTTCTCTGTGTAGTTTTGCGCCTTTCCTGGAACTCACTTGGTAGCCCAGGCTGGCCTTGAACTCACAGAGATCCACCTGGCTCTGCCTCCCGAGTGCTGGGATTAAAGGCGTGTGCCACCACTGCCTGGCAAGATTGGGAATCTTACATAGTGTACCATTATAGAAACATAACAGTTTCTTGTATGACTCAGTTTACCAAAATAGCCATAGCCTAACAATGCTAGCAAAAGCAAAGAGGTTAGACATATATCTTTAAACAAGTTTTTGTAAGCTTGAATAACTCTTAAGAGATACATTCTTTAAGTCAGTGGTTTTTTACTTTTTGTGGGTCACTGTTATGCAAACGTTTGATATGCAGTTGACCCTAGGCTACTCCTGTAAAAAAGTCTTTTTGACCCCCAGAGTCTTGAGGTTGAAAAATTGTTCCAAGTTCTTTGTCAGATTATTTAAGGTCATGGTCTTATTGCATCACAAGATAGAAATATCCCAATTTTTGGTGCTTAGTAGTTGTGGCCCTAACTTTAGTTGGCCAGTGACATATATTGGGTGTTTGAGATTTCAGTGTATTGAGCCTTTCTCGGGGTAAGCCTTTAAACATAAAAACCATGTTCTGGGGTTGACACATTTCAGTTGACAAAACCAGTTAGTCAGAAGCAGAACGAAAGGAGTTAAAAAGCAAGGTTAGCACATTTGAATATTCGCCCAGAACTATAGACATTGATGATTAGATCTTTGTTTTAAGGCTACCTATGTACTCTTCTGATTATTAACCCTGTGTTAAAGTTTTGAGTTAACTTTTTGTTATAAATATCATAGATTTTAACTATGTCTAATACATTTATAAACCAATAATTTTTTGGTTGTTCTGCTCTGGTTTTTTGTCTGCCAATTTTTGACCTCAGACATAGGGACTTTAAAAGCAAGTCTGGGTCTGAATAATGGTGGGCCATATTCCAATTTCAGAGCCAGCTTTTTAATAAAACAGAACAATACAAAACAATTTTTATACAGAGTGTAGTTCTAATGGCCAGAACACCCAGAGATAAATTCTGAGCCCAGATGACTGGCTGAAACACTAACAGCTGAGCTGTAACCAAGACTTACAGAACATAGTAAACTCATACATCTAGCATCAATAGTGTAGCAGAAACCAGAGGCCTCGAACCATACCAGTGACTCTTTGAAATGAACACTTGCAAGTAAAGTTATATGGACAAAAGGGTTTACTGTGTGGCTCACTGTGTCACACTACAGCTTCCATGACAAGATTGATATTTTTCCCTTCTTTTTCCCCCCTCTCTTTCTTCTTCTTTTCTTTTCTTTTAAATTTTATTTTATTTTTATTTTGGAGGGGAAAACTTGCAAGGGCAGAGGGTGGATATGAAGGGATGCGGAAATGAATGGGATGGAGATGCATGATGTAAAAGACATAAAAAATAAATAAAAAGAAAACTTTTTAAAATGTTCCCTTAGGCCAGGTGGTGGTGGCGCACGCCTTTAATCCTAGCACTCAGGAGGCAGAGCTAGGTGGATCTCTGTGAGTTCG
The DNA here is from genome assembly GCA_902168325.1 of Peromyscus nudipes. NCBI lineage: Eukaryota > Metazoa > Chordata > Mammalia > Rodentia > Cricetidae > Peromyscus > Peromyscus nudipes. Next base: position 57,602 of record CABHPH010000824.1, read on the forward strand.
AGGCCAGCCTGGTCTACAGAGAGAGAGATCCAGGACAGGCAACAAAACTACAGAGAGAAACCTTGTCTCAAAACAAACAAACAAGCAAACAAACAAACAAAAATTCCCCGACAGAAGTCATAGTCTGCTTTTAGCTGTACACGACAGATTTCACCACCTTGTTTTTGCGCATTTGTGTGTTAAGATACTGTCTGACTGTGTAGCCCCAGCTAGCCTTGAGTTTGCCATCCCACTGTCTCTACCTCCTGAGAGCCAAAATTATAGACACGTACTGCTGTGCCCCGCTTGCCGCCTTGAGTTCTTTTTTTACATAAAAATGTCTGCCTGAAGGACGGTAGATGGGAAAATTCTGTTGTCCGGCCTCCTTGAGTGTAATGGAGAGGGTGCTGTTATAACTAAATGATCTACTTGACTCTCAGGGGACTCAGTGGAAATGGTGAGTGGTAAGTAGACTCCTAAATAAAACATATGGCAAATTGTAGTTTCCTAAGCAAAGTCAACATCCTTTTACACTCATTGTAATTAATAAAAACTAAGACTAAAAGAGAATATAGCTGATTTCTAAAAGTCTAATGTCTATGGATCCAGTAAAATCTCAGAATATTTAAGTAGGACATGACATTTAAGTAGGACTGAAACACGAAGATGCAATTTTATATTAGAGAGAAATTTTCAGTGACACCAATGAATTTTTGCCACGAAAGGCAATAGAGATTTAAATGCAAATGGATTCTAGCACAGTTTCAAATAACACCTGTCACAGTGCATAGTATGTATTACAGAGAGAGAGAGAGGGGGGGGGGAAGGGGAGGGAGAGAGAGGAAGAGAGGGGGGGGGGGGGGAGGGAGGGAGGGAGGGAGGGAGAGAGAGAGAGAGAGAGAGAGAGAGAGAGAGAGAGAGAGAGAGAACACAAATAACATGTTGATGAGCAGATTTGACCGAATGCTTTCTGGTGTCCATTCAAGAGGCTAGAATGGGTCAATGAGTCAACTCAGAATGAGAACACTAACATATTCTGGAAAACCACCTGAGAGAACATTGTATGTGATGTTTTGCCCAACTTTCCTCAAGTATATGTTTGTAGATTAAAAAAATTATATAGTTTTTACCATTTAAATGATTGTAAGGTAATATACTAATAATCCTCATAAAATTCATAGGAAGTCCCAAATTGCTTTTATGGAGAAAGGAAAAAAGGAAGAAATAGATATAAAAGGAAGGGAGGAATGAGATAAGGGAGGAAGGAAGGAAAGAAGGAAGGGGAGAGAAAAGTAAGATGTATAGTTAAACAAAGGCTTTCTTTTTTATAGATTTTATAGATAAGGAAGAGAGAGAGGATGAAGAAGGAGGGAGGGAGGGCTTAAGGGAGAAAGAGCAGGGTAAAGGAGAGGGGAGCAAGAGGAAGAGAAAAAATGTAAACACAAACATTAAGCCAACTAAGGTCTAACCCTGACCTTCTGAGTCCCCCACCCCCGCCCCAAGTCAGAACCCATACGGCAGAAAGAGAGAACTGACTCCTGCTAAGTGTCCTACACCACTACATGTGTACTGTGGTATGCATGCAAACACACAGACACTCACTAAACAACGTCAGAATGTGTTGAATAACAATATGTTCACGAGGTGCAGTGGTTTTTATGGAAGCACTTTGCCCAGTGGTCCTACCTACCTTGATAATCTGGCCAGGGTCAATAAAGTTGTTTTTATTCTAATCTCAATTAGTAATATTAGCTCTTATAACACATATCAGACAGTAAATATAGATATATGGATGGGTAGGAATTAGTTAATGTGAGTTACACAATGAATACAAGCTAAAGAGGTTACAACAGAACTCCAGAGGAATGGGTACGTTGTCTGTATTGATAAGATAATGACCCCAAATCTGCTGGAGGAAGGAGTGTGCTGCAGAGACAGTAGGGCAGAACTGGGTTCAGAGCAAGAACTGTAGGTCCAGGTCCAAAGGGGTGAGCAGATAAGCAGCAGACAGACTTTTAGTCTGTCAAAAGAGGGGACAGAGCTGGGCTGAAATCTCAGCATAGTTGAGAGTTCTCTGTTGGTCCCCGACACGCACTGACCTGGTATCAGACGACAGATGGATGTGAGGCCATTGGATAACCTTGCTAGTTGTTCATCAGTTTATGGGGCCCTGATGAGGGAGTTACACCCTTTCCTTGGTCCAGCATGTCAGGTAAGTTTTGGGGTCTGGTATCTCTGATATGATTGTAATATGCCCATATGCCCCCTACAATCTCAATTCAATATGAGAAATTTATAGGGTGGCACCCTTTCTACTTCCAAGAACAAGTCATTTATCAGCCTGTGATATGTGGATGGTGCTGGATTGATTGTGTTGTTCCCGCAACAACTCTGGTGTACAATCATCCTCCAACGTCAAAATGGAGTCCAAAGCTGCCTGTAAAATGGAGTCCCTCGGGGCAAGGCACAGCCTGAAAAGCCATTGTTTTATGGGAGGAAGGAAAACTTAGCTTACAGCATAGCCTAGCAACAAAGACAAGGTGTTTTCTGCTACTGATATTGCAAATGGCCAATGGATGTATCAAAGCAACACAAATTTATTACTTTATAGTTCTGTTTACTATAAGTCCAGTATTAATCACTCTAGGCAAAAGTCCACTTATCAAGATGCCTGGAGCCCTCTGTAGACTTGCTAGGGAAGAGTTTGTATTATGGCCTTTCTGGCTTTATTGGAAGCACCACACTCTTTAGCTAATAGTTTCCTTTCTCCACCTTCAAGTCCAGAAACTTTCCAGATTTTTTTTTTACCTTCCCCCCACCCTTATTCACATCCTTTTCTGACTCTCAGGAAGGTGAATGCTCCAGTTGAAACAAAGAAAATGAGATTTTTCTGTTCTTCCATTGTGTTTGAAAAAAATGCCAGCCTCTATTCTCATTCTACTAATGCAAAGGCTAAACTCTGTTTACCAGACACAACCACAACACTGTACTGTTTTAACTGGTTCCCCCAAATCTCTGACACAACTTCAGCACCGAGTTGCCACAAGTTGCCAACCTGTTCTTAGATTTTCTACAACCACTTAGTATGTATACACTCTAAAACCAAAGGCACTTTTCCATATTGTCACAACTATCAAGACCAGGAATTAACATCTCTGGTTTTTAATTAACATTAAAACCCGGGTCTGCATCTCCCATCCAGTCTTCAGTTGTCCTTTGGGTTTTGTCAACTTTTCCTTAGTGTGAAAAACTCTGCAGGGAGTCGTGTTCTGCGTTTAGCTGTCTTGAAGAGTTCTTTCATTCTCAAAGGCTTACTCAGCCATTCCTTAACTCTCTTCACTCTGATGCGTTGAATAGTCCACACCAGTTGCTTGTAGAGTACCCATCAATCTTCTCAGCTTTGTATTTCTCCGTGAAGTATACAGTTGCTTTGAAGAATGTCCCCATGAAGTAGATTAGCATTGTGCATTGTTGGCAGACAAGAAAAGAAATGCACAATGTTCTCATGACATCCTATCAGGCTGGTGCATTAGTCACATATTCTCATTGCTGACAATGCTTGATCACCTGGTTAAGGTGGTGTCAGCTACGCTTCTCTACTGCGATCTCTCTCTGTCTCTGTCTCTGTCTCTGTCTCTGTCTCTCTCTCTCTCTCTCCTGCCTCTCCTCTCCTCTCTTTTCCTTCTTTCCTTCCTTCTTTCTTATTTTTGTTCTCTTTTCTGAAAGGATTGGTGATCGAACCCAGGACCGTGAGCATACTTGGTAAACGCTCAAACACTGAGCGACATCCTCAGCCTCGAACTTTCCTTTTGTTCTTTTGTATTAAGAAGTACTGTTTACATTTTCTCCTGCCAGAAGTGGCCAGGACAATGTTCCTGGGTGGCTGAATCTCTGTTGTGTGACCTACTCTCTAGATGTAGTCTACATAAGAAAGACATCTAGAAGAAACTTAAGGAGGCTGGGACAGAATGATTGTACACAATTTTCAGTGATGGCAGGGATGGAGACATCTCCATGCTGTGACCTTCAGCAACTTGAGTAGTTTCCTAATCTTTTAGAGACCTTGACTGAGATAAAACTGGATCTTTGGATTTAACTTAGAAAATATTTGTAGAAGGAACAAGTATGAAGTAGAGTTGGGGTTTATTTTAAAATAGGACCAGCAAGCTGGCTCAGGAGGTAAAGGCAAACGTTAATGATCTGAGTTCAATCACGGGGACCCACATGTTGTCCTCTAACTTCCACACCCATGCCATAGCGCTTTCACATGAATACATAGACAAATGTATAATTTCATCTTTAATTTTTTATTTTTGAGAATTTCATATATGCATACACTAAAATGTGATACTATTTACCCCCATTTGCCCCTCCAATTTTCCCCATAGTGTCTTAGCATGCCCCTCTGCCTACTTCATCTCTTATTCTTTTTATAACCCACTAGATCTAGTTAGGACTGACCATATGTGAATGGATGTAGTGCAATCCACTAGGGCAAGGAAAACCTGTCAGTGGCCATATCTTCAAAAACGAAAGATTCTCGCTTCCCTCAAAATTATCCACAACATACAGCTACCCAGTGAGGGATGGGACCTGAAGATCATTTAGCCTGTTTATGCCAGGATATTGGTTGGCTTGATATTATTCTGGTCTTGTGAAAGTATTCATCAGGGCTATGAGTTCATTATGGCGATATCCATATCATGTCTAGAAGACACATTTCACAGCATTCCTTCCTATCTTCTGGCTCTTAAATTCTTTCTGCGTCCTCTACAGCTGTGGTGACAGGTGTTCTGATAGGGCCAAGCTCGTTCTCATATTCTCAGCCCTTCAACCAGTTCTGTATCTCTCCATTGACTGATGCCCATTGCAAAGAGAATCCTCTCTGATTAAGGCTGACAGCAGCCTAGGTTTGTAAGTATATGCACACATATATAGAAGGCAATTTGACAAAACCAGTTCAAGACCAGCCTAGGAGACATGAGACCTTATTGAAAATTAGAAGAAGGGGGAGGAGAAAGAAGAAGAGGAGAAGATGGAGGCGCAATAGCATCAGCAGCCATCCAGAGGGAAGATAATGAGAAAACTCAAGACGTCCATCTACTAGTCAAGGAGAAAGGCCACAGAAGAAACCAGCCCTGCTGTTGGTGCAGGTGTGGGTGAGACAGCCCTGAAGCAGTGAGCAAGGGAGAGATGTTCCCATCACCCATCTGTCTGTGGCAGCATGGGCAGGGGAGAGTTGTTCCCCCCCCATCAATGCCTGAGGCAGGTGTATGAGAACTGGCCCTGAGGTCACAAAGTGGGAAGAGCTGTCCCTGCCCCCCACCAGCTGCAACACTTGGGAGAGCAGGCCCTGCACCCCACAATAGAGTCAATCTTGTTGGTGGAGGTGTGGGTAAGCCAGCCCCAAAGTTGTAAGCATGGGAGAGCTGTCCCCATTTCTTCATGAGGTGGAGTGGGAGGGGGAGATGCCCCCTGTACCCTTCACTCCTTACCAACTACAACAAACGAGAGAGCTGACCACCCTCCTCCTGACCAGTTGGAGTACTCAGGAAAGCAAGCCCTGCCCCTCGACTTGACAGAACAGCATAGCTGCCCAGTGGTTGGATGTGAGGGTGACCCAGCCCCAATGTTGTGAGCAAGGGAGAGCTGTCCCCATTACTCATCTGACATGTGACAGCATGGGCAGAGGAGAAATGCTCTCCTCTCCACCCCCTGCCCAGCAGTGCCTGAGACAGGTGGAGTAGCTGGTCCTGGAGTCATAAGAGCAGGAAAGTTGTCCCTAAGCCATGCCTGGGCAACACAGGAGAGCTGGCCCTGAAGGCATGAGTATAGGAGATCCGACCCTGGGGACATGGCAGCAGGAGAACTGGCCCTGCTCCTCACTCATTGCTCTAAGAGGTGAATTAGGCAGGGCAATGCAGGAGAGCCCACCCTGGTGGTGAGGACAGGGGAGAACTGGCAGACAGACCAATTCTGCAGCTGCGCAAGCCAAGACCCAGAGTTATGACTTGGCCTGCCCCAGCATCCACCCCATCTATGATCTGCTGGAGCATGTGAAGGGGCCAGTCCTGCAGACCCAAAGCTGCGGGATCTCCACAACACAGGGCAACGACAGGATATCCAAGCAGAGTCCTAGTGAGGGCCCAGCATCAATAGTGTAGTTGAAACCAGAGGCCTCGAACCAGACCAATGACTCTTTGCAATGAACACTTGCAAGTAACGATATACGGACAAAGGGCCTTACTGCGTGACTCACTGTGTCACACTGCAGCTTCCATGATGAGATTTTTAATTTTTTTCCTCTTAAATTGTGTTTTATTTGGAGGGGCGTGCAGGGGTGGAGGACGGATGTGAATGGACAGGGAAATGAATGGAATCAAGATACAGATATAAAGGACACATAGAATAAATAAAAAGAAAGTTAAAAAGGGGGGGGGATAAACCCTGACTACACGTTCATCTTAGACTTCCAGCCTCCAGGTTTGTGACAACATAAATTTCTATTGTTTAAACTTACCAGTCTTTCTTATTACATCCCTAGTAAACAACACAATGGACATAAGTCTTCAGGTTATTCTCCAACCAGAAAATTGAATAGTTCATCTCAGTGTTTAGGAGTTAAGGCACAGTAAACAATGATATACAATGGCTGTACGTGCCCATTACATTTGATGAGAAACTGAGTTTCTGCCTGACTATACTGGGAATCACCAACTTCTCGCCTAGCAGCTCTCAGAAAGACGTGCCTGTTCAGCAGTCCGTACTATTCCATAGGACACTCTCCCCTCCCCCACAAAAAAAGTTAAAGGAACTTTAACAGCCTATGACTCCGACTAGTGATTTTCCTCAAGAATTAAAAAAAGTTGATCCTGTTAAAAATGATAATCAGCACTGGCTACCATGAGGAAAGGTCACAAGGGATGAGCCACGA
>CABHPH010000825.1:18104-40463 GCA_902168325.1 Peromyscus nudipes
CATCTAATGTTAACAATATTAGGAAGAGATTCATAATAGTGTATCCATTGACCTGCTTTTTGAATTGCTAAATTACATCTAGCCATGCTATATTTCCAGTTAGCCTGACTTCTCTCCATCACTGCAAAATATTATGGTGACAGTCTCTGTGCCTGTCCTTAATAAAAATCTGCCCTACTATGCTTGAACCAAACATCATTGGATAATTTAGCTTTAAATACAGTTCTAAAGCAATCTAAACTAACACCACTGATCAAAGCCCCTTGGAGTTCCTCATGCTGGATTCCAGGATCCTTTACTCTCCTTATATCACTGGCCAGTCCATGTATTTAACTCCTGAGCTTGGGACCTCAAAGGCTCCCTGGTTCAGTGATGCATCTAGGCAGTTGACTTGGATGGCAAACACTAGTAAACTCCAGAAGGAATTCAAAGAATCAGGTAGGAGGGCTGGAGAGAGGCAAGCGTGAGCCACCGCCTCCTCAATTACATTTCCAAGCCATGAAACATTAATGTTGATGGCTAGAAAGAGAGAGGAATATCAAACACCAGAGGCACCTAGGTGAAGGCTGGGCTCTGCTGGAGTGCAAAGAGATGGAAAGAAAAAACCCAGCACTCCAAAGCAACACCACAGAGACTGTGTTGGGCTGCGCCTCAAATATTTCATACTAAAGGTCAAAGAGAAGAGGGAGTTAGGGATCGGAGAAAGAGAAGGGAGAGAGAGACAGAGACACAGAGACAGACAGAGAGGGAAGAAGAGAGGAAGAGGGAGAGAGAGAACAGAGAACGAACCCCGTGAGAGAAGGAGAAAGTAATGTTTTTTCCCTAGCTAATCAATATTCTCTCTCTCTCTCTCTCTCTCTCTCTCTCTCTCTCTCTCTCTCTCTCACACACACACACACACACACACACACACACATATACACACACACACACACACCCCTGAGTGGCATCTACACTTCCACATTCTTTCTGTTATCAGAACCCAATCCTTTGGGCTGCTGCTAGTATTTTTCAGTACCCAGGTTCATGTTGGATTTTGCCTTTTCTGTGTCTTTCTCATAGCACCATCTTTTATCCTTTTTGGCTTAGCTCCCTTTTGGTCAGTCTTCTTTTAGTCCCTCTATTCCTTGAGGCCACTCATATTGAAGGCCGAACATCCTGTCACTGAGGAACCCGCTTCCCCCACACTCAGAAGGCAGACGGAATGAACGGTGGGACAGATGACAGCTCCTTTGTACTCAGGGAGCCCAGGATACTTTTCACTCCGTCCAGGTTTCCTCTTGACCCCCATGTTCTTCTTGAGCTCTCCTTTCTATATAGCACCCCAGTTTTCCCCAGCTGCTCAGGCCTTTGGTTATGAAGCCCTGTGTGACCTGGGATCTTACTTTCATTAGATGAACCTAAGCCTGTCTATGAACCCTAGTTGTTGTGCAAGTGGAAGAGAATTCCTCTTGACTGAGGTCTGGGGCTGTCTGCTCGGTGTGAAGGGAGAGGTATGGAAGTAGGCGTCTTCTCCTACAGCAGAGACAGGCTGGCTGGAGACCATGGGTTCTCTGCTCCACTGGCTAGTGTTACTGTTTGGTAGTCCAACAAGCTGAATAAGCAATGAAAATGGAGTAATAGGCTTCGCTTGGTTCCATTGTGGTGAGCTGGACAGTGTGTCTCAAAAAGATGGGTCTGGAGAGATGGCTCAGTGGCTAAGAGCGCTTAACTGATCTTGCAAACAACCCAGGTTCAGTCAATTCCCAGAACCTGCATGGTCACAACTGCCTACAACTCCAGTATCTGACCCCTTTCTTCTGATATCTATGGCCTTTTATATGCACATGGTGCACATGCATACATTCAGGTACACACTCAGAAGTACAGACACACACACACACACACACACACACGTAAATAAATGACTAAAATAAGTCTTTAAAAAGACATATACTGCTCTTCATCTCTGGTACCACAAGAGGGATCTATTTTGACAATGGATCCCTTTGCAGATGTAATTAGGGTTAGTTAGACATAAATAGAAAGCAGTATCTCTATAAGAAATGGAGGACTAGATCGGGACCACTGCAACAGAGGAAAGATGGCACAGGCAGAGGCAGAGGTTGGAGTCATGTGGCCCCAAATCAAGGGCTCCAGGACCACTGGAAGTCAAAGAGGCAAGAATGGACCCTGCGCTAGAGTTTCCAGAGGGAGTATGCTATTACTCAGCTTGACTTTGGAGTCATGGCCTCCAGAACCATGAGATGATCCTTTCTTTTACTCTATGGCAGCCAGTTTATGGTAATTGGTGGCCGCAACCCTCAGAAACTAGAACTGTCCTAGAAAAAGACTAGGATGATGTTATTTTCTGTAATGCATCTAGGGGAGAGGGCTGTGATTTGGTTCTCAGAGGCCTGAACAAATTTCTCATAGGTTACTTTCCCTATGTGTCTGGTTTTGCATGTGGCGTGGAGGCTTTGGATGGAGCAAAGGGGACTCTGGTCTGTGGAGGGTAAAGGGTTGTCTGGAAAAGTAAAGGATGAAAGTTCTGGGAGACCAGTGTAGACCCAGAAGGGAAGATGGTTGGGGATGATTTCTGACATCTTCTGAGACTAAGCCACTGCTGATAGCTGAGATAAGAGACAGACAGTGGAGCGAACCAGGGCTTCTTGTTTCCCTAAGAAGAGTGGAGATGTTTCTTCTCCACCCAGACTACTGCTTGACACTGCCTTGAAAGCCAGTCACCTTTGTTTCTCCAGACACTGTCTCCCATTCCAAAGCTAGCTTTGGAGAGAGGACATGGTGACCTACAAGAGCTTCCTCACCTGCACAGAGCAGAAAAGCCTGTCTGTCTGACAGGGAGCTCAAGGCTGTGCATTTTGGGAGAATCGTAGAACACTAGTCAACATCCCCTTAATTGGAAAGAGAACAACAAGAAAAAAAAATCACAATGAACAAAAAGGATGGGACTCGGCTACTGACTGGTGGTTAGAGGCAAGAACCAGAAAGTTCCAAAAGTGTAATGGTGTTTGTCTCTTTTCATTTCCTCTCATGCATCATGTGACTTTGGAAAGGTATTTTACTCTCAGAACAAGATTCTGGGCCATGGTGTGAAAGGCATGGTGGGGCAGACAGGACCAGCTTTCAAAGCAGACTTGGAATTTTGAAAGAAGTTGTTAAGTATAGCCTCTATCAAAATTAAAATATACATACTTAGATTTAAGTCATTACTTCTCACTGGGAGTGACGGTCCCAGAAGAACATGAAGCAATGTCTGGAGGCATTGGACAGCTTTATTGTTGTTATGCTGGGGTGCTACTACTACTTACTGGGTAGGGTCAGAGGTGCTGTCAAACATCCCATAATCCCTGAGCATACTCCCACAACAAAGAATTATCCAACTTAAAATGCCAACAGTTCCAAAGCTGAAAAATTCTGAATTAAATATGTTATAAGCATTAAAGCAAAGGCAACAAGATAATTCAAACCCATTGATTACAGATGAATTATTTACTAGCACATGTGCAGGTTGTAAAGTTAGTTTTAGAGCTACATATGTTTTGCACCTGTCTTGTGGAAATGCTATATAATGGTGTGAACTACGCATGTCTTCCCAACTCCACATTCAACAAAGCCATGTCAATAGCTTAAAGGTGGCCACTGGAGGAGTAGTTACACCTTGGAAAAGGGCAAACACTATAAATACGGCTTCCTTAATGTGTTAAAATTTAGTTGTTCAACTTTCCCTTTGGAGATATGGAACAGTGTCTCTACAGGAGTGTGTGATTTTTCGTCTTTTACTTCTCTTGAAAAAAGGCAGTAAAGACAAGACCTTGTGTTTCCCTTAACAGAAACATGGGATAAAGCCAAAGAAGCCTGAAAATGAAATCTCTGATAAAACAGAAAAAAAAAGAGGACATAGAAGGAATATGGTATTTACAAGAAGTAATTTTACATGAAAAGGAAGCCATGCGTCTAAATCTATCCTTTTAGACTATTCAAACATCTGGATGGAAAAGGAAAAAAAAAATCAGTCCTTTACCCAGATGTCTCTTCTTTGTGATGCCAAGTAGATGAATATTTGAATATTTAGGTTATGGGAAGCACAATAGCTCAATATCAAGAACCATCAAGTGGTATTTCAGTTTTCACTTTAGGCTCCGATATTTGAAAACAATTCCACTTTCGCTAAAATAGCGCTTGGATTTAGAGTTGATCTAAGTGGGATGCCAGGTCACCATATGTTAGCTACCCCATGCAAATTTGCATACTCGTCACATAGAGAATTTGAAATCGCTCTGGGATGCACCACATGGGGGAAAGGGTAAGAGAAGAAAGCAGAGAGGGAAAAACGAAGTCATCTTAACTAAAGGAAGAATATTATCAAATTTTCAACTACGTGGGTGGAACACATCTGATGAGACGAAGTGGCGGCTGAGAAGGTAACTCAGGAAAAGAGTTTTCTGAAGTCAAGTGAGCTCCAGGATGGAAGGTCAAGACGGACAACCCGAGACAATGAACGGCAAAAGCACGCAGGTGGATGGAGATGTAGCATCTTGTACAGCGGGAGGTGCAAACCGGCTTGTCAAAGGAAATGGGGTGGGGACCCTATCTGGGGAAGTATAGATGAAAGAGCTTCTACTCACATGGCAGGAGGCCAGTGGAGCCCAGCTTCTCCCCAGAAGGAAGAGGGGAGAGTAGAGAGTTAGGCCTGGACTGTTCAGCTGTTGGCTAATCACAAATAATCAAATTAGCCTCAACCTGGAAAGCTAAATTCAACACTGGTATCTTAGGAAACAAAACACAACAAAACCAAACCAGAAAGGACAATCCAAAAAAATCACAAGGTGGCATTATCACTAGATGGAATTTCCATTTCCCTCTTAGCATTGTTCTCTATTTAAACACAGACTACAACAGAAGCTAATTTACAACTGGGAAGAGCAAAAGGGTAGTTTCTTCCTTTACAGAATATTTTTAAATTTGTATACACGTGTGGCCTGCATGAGTTTATGCGCACCACATGCATGCATGTGTCCATGGAGGCCAGAGGGCCTCAGATTCCCCTGGAACTGGAATTACAGGCAGTTGTAAGCCACCTGATGTGGGTGCTGGAACCAAACCCAGATCCGATGCAAGAGCAATAAGTGCTTATAAGTGCTGAGCCATCTCCCCCACCCCAGATGATCTATTAAAAAAAATGATAGTCAGAGGCAGTGGCACAGGACTGTAATCTAAATACTTAGGCTGAGACAGGAGGATGATGAGTATGATGTCAACTTGGGCTGCATACTGAGACACTACCCCCAAAATAAAAACGAAAATAAAAAATAAGAAGAGTAAACCAATGACAATAAGAATAGCACACATATACACACACACGCACATATACACATGTGAGCATACACACACAACACACATGCACACACACACACATGCACACACAGACAGACAGACACACACACACACACACACACACACCCCACACAGTAGTTTCCTTTTCAGCATGATTTGAAATGCCAAATCTGATACATAGCACAGAACCATCACCAGTGTGATCTGGGCTGCTTATTGGTTTCTGCTTGGTTGTTTTGGTTTGGTTTTCCCGTTGCATTGACACTCTGTCTGGCTATTGATGTTTCAGATATTTAGCAACGATTCGGCCTCACATCTCTTTGATTGGACCACCTCGGAGAAGAGCAGTTTAGAGCTCCAATTCTCGGTATTCTTTGCCTGAGCTCTCTGATCCAACAGCAGCTTGACACGGCTTAGACCCAAAATGAAACCACATTTGGCTGCTCACTTTGGATGGGGAATTTCAGGATGCTGTTTTTACTTTGGTTGCTTCTGAAATTCAATCTTAGTATTGGCAGTCTAACTCCATCTATGCTTCCAAAAAAGTCAACGCGTATATGTTTGACTCAACGGAACAAATGATTTTGTTTATTTATAAGACAGATGTATATATATTTAATGTCTACCATGCCAGGCACTATTCTGTGGATACTCCATAAAGAAAACATTTTAAAAGGCAACATGTCCACACAAATGGCACTATGCTAGGTACATACATTTCTGGAAAAAGTCTCAGTACTCAGGATTACTTCTGGAGGAGGATGACCAAACCTTCGGTAATACACTTGTTCTCATTCTTATGGACACTGAAGTCAAAGACAATAGTGACTTAGCTGGTTAATAAGAAGATTAGACCAGAACCTCCAGGGCTGGACGGATGGCTCAGTGGGTAAAGCGCTTGCCATGCAAGCATGAGAACCTGAATTTGAGACTCTGGAACCCATGTAAATGCTGGGCTTGATAATGCACATATCAGCAATCCCAGCTCCTGTTGGAAGTGGGAGGTAGAGATGGGAGAATGCCCAGAAGTTTATGGGCCTGCTAGCCTGACATATGCAATGAAGGACAAAGTGATCCTGTGTCAGACAAGATAGAAGGTTAGGACTGACACCAAAGGTTCTCCTCAGAGTTCCGTACCTGCACTGTGATACACACACACACACACACACACACACACACACACACACACAACAAAATCTCGGTATTTCTAGCACAGTCCCTCTTTTATAATCTCCTAAAGATAATAAATACCTCTAAAAAGATACTAGACCTACACACACAAACAACAAAAGTGAACTCAGCAGGTTGTGCCTGTGTGTGTGCGTGTGTGTGTGTGTGTGTGTGTGTGTGTGTGTGTGTGTGTGTAAAACAATAATAATCAAAGAAAAAGAGGTTATCAGTTTGAGAGTGAGTGGGGATGAGGGAGGGGTTGAGGAGAGGAATGGGGAAAAAGTGAAGTAATATCTCATCATATTCTAATTAAGAATGTATTTAAAGCAAACTATACATTTTTGAAAGAACAAAGCATTAGAGCACATTTCAACGGTGCTTCGTCTGTTGATAACCATCTCCTTCAGCGAGATCCAACGACTCTCTCAGTCTTCATCCTGCTGATCTGTCTGGAGCATCAACCCCTAGCAGCATATTGGGGGAAGCGCTGGAGAGAACTCAAGCTTTAGCTGGGATTCCAGCTACATGGGTCTAAATCACATAACGCCATGTTGGCACTTACTAAACACTCAGCAAACGCTATTTCCTACTCCAATTTCCAAACACACACTGCTGTGACTCTCCTGTTGGCTGCTCTCCCGCTGGACCGTTCTGCGGCACTGTTCTTACCTCAACCTCAGCAGAAGATCTGTTTGGGGCACTATGTATGTACTTCTCCCCTAAATTCCCACCAGTACTTTCAGCTCTGAAAATGAGAACGGGATCCACAGCTTAGGTTCTAATGTCATTATTTTCACATCTCATGTTCTGAGCAGCTTACAGGCATTTTAAATATCTTCTGCCGTTCCCTATACTCAACACACCAAAGCAGATCAGCATTTCTGTCCCCAAACAATCTTTCTTTAAATGCAAGCATTCCAGGCAGTGGAAAGAACCTGAAGACTTGGGGACAAGAACACACAAAGAAGTGACATCCAAATGGGCTGAGGGGGTGGAAAAGGAAAGACTGGAGAGGTGAGTAGGTCAGACGCCAAGGGCTTTGAGTCACGTTAGCACTATATGGCTCTGTCTTAAACCCACTGGGGAACATTAAGAGAAAGGGTCCGGTTGTATATATGGAACACTCTTTGAAAAAAACAGACTCCAGGAGAGTGTGCATTAGTGGACGGATGCTGCCTGTGAGAATTCCTCAGCCACTCCAGGGCAGGCCTTGATTCCTACTGAGGAGTATGGAGAAAGCATGGGGACCCCCAGTAACAGTGGATTACACGCTTGTTACCATGTGCTGTATAAGGTCACACCTCATAAAGTGCTCCATGAGGCGGGTCTTTCATCATCACTCTCTGCGCAGGGGCCTAAGGCAAAGGAGCCTTGACTGGCATGAAATTCCTCTCCAAAGAGAACATTCCAGTCTAGAGTTCTCTGTCTTTAGCTTGTATAAGTATAGGCTGGTCATCACCCATCATTTGTAACGCCTTCAACTTCAAAATGGACCCAGAAAGGAAGGGGCAGGACAAGAGGGCATCATGGGGGGATGAATATAATCAACGTATATGACATAAATATATGGCAGTGTCATAATAAAACCCATTATCTGTGCAATTAATATACCCTGGTATGAAAGTTGGCAAATGTATATAATCTATGCAAAATAATTTTTAAGACTATTTTCAACCACCATCCGGGCAAGAGTGTTGGAACTATCATTTTTGAGCCTATTGTGTGAGCAAGGCTTATTAAAACAAATAGGTAATGATTTACTAAAGTAGTTCAGAAGGCACAAACAGAGGTACATCCTGATGCTGGAGATGAAATGTGTGGGGCAGTTATGATGAACATTTGCACACCGACTCACAGAACATCCACTGGATATGATAGAAACGGCCCGTGACACCAAAGAGAGAGAAAGACACTAAGACTTGAACGAAGTCCTCTAGGTGCAGTGGGGATTAAGCAGCCCAGGGAAAGCTTTAAGAAGACTTAAATACAGCCAACTAGATAACGCAGTAGTGCCCTAGTCTCAAGGGTGCCAAAAAGAGCCACAAAAATTTAAAATGTATTTGTTCACTGAAACTCCCCAGACTTCTATATAGTGAAAATACAACAAACAGCATTTCCTTATAGGGCACAATGATTTTTTTTTAAATAACTATTTCACACTAAATACAAAATAATAAAAACATAAGCATCTTCCTCCGCAAGTAAAAAGCCCCCACTGCTACACAGAAAAAGGAATTAGTAAAACCATAAAGTTTCTGAAAAACAACCACCACAATGTATCAGATACCAGTGGCTATAATTAAAGCAATAATCAAAGGGAAATAAACAATTTTATGTATTTATATCTACTTCTTTGAAAAAAATTTGGTTCATTTGATTTGTGTTGAGCTGAGAATGTGGTTTTCTTTTTTTTTTTTTTCTCGGAGCTGAGGACCGAACCCAGGGCCTTTTGCTTGCTAGGCAAGCGCTCTACCACTGAGCTAAATCCCCAATCTGAGAATATGGTTTTCAAGTCTCTTATTTCCTTTTAAACTTGTCTCTTCTTTTGCTTAGAACTGTAAATTTAAATATACTAAAATTAGAGTTAATTTAAAAAATATATAACTCACCAGTGAATTTACTATGAATATTCTCATTATAGAGTTAAGAATGAAATTTGAGAAGCAAAAATCAGCTTGCCATAAAGATAATTTTGTTAAAACATCCCATAGAAAAACAATGCGGTTTGTTAAAAGGATTATAGTAGTTCATAATTATTAATAAAATTTAAGTATCTTGAACTGCTAAGAGAAAAAGACATAGAAAATACTGCTCACTTAGGAACAAGACAAAATCAGAAAAATTCTTTTAGACCACAGAAAAGCATGTGGGGAACTGTGAGACTCGTCTAAACCATGGAGTGGAAAAGATGGGAAGGGAGGGAGATGAGATTCCGGTCCCCTGATGGGCAGTGACAGAGGAAGTGGACAGCGAACCTGGCAGCCACTGTCAACAGGCTAGTGAGAGAAGAGAGTCAGGGCTCGTCCTTCAGGTCCTTCAGCCATCGTATCTGTTGTGTTTGAAAGCATGTGAAAGACGGCGACTCAAAGAAGAATGTGAGCCGACAACCCTCATTTGCTGTGGAGTCCTCAGAAATTCCAACAAAGCCACCTTCACTTTTCTTATGTCACATGACCAACTGAATAGTAAATTCCTTAATTCCCAACAAAGAAAATGACTCAAACAGATTTTGCTTAAGGGTAAAAAAAAAAAAATCTGGCAGTCAAGATGTATCAACTGGTCCTAAAAAATGGAGGAGTAATTCTGTTCATAACAGGAAGGTACAGCCTCCTGATAGACATGGAACCTTCTCTTGATTTCAATACAAGTTTGAATACATACTGCTGCTCACCGGCATTATGCCTTATTAAAACTTTGAAAGCCCGTGGAGGGCCCCCCTTTTCCACCCTAGCACTGGAGATGTAGAAGGGGTGTGTCAGAGACAAAAGGCAAGGGGCGCAGAGTGGGGAGGAGAGAATTTCATGAGGATGATGAGGAAGAGGGTGGTACTGATGTCTATCAAGGGACGGAGCCTGGCTCTTCTTGGGTGTTGCCTCCTACTTGAACTCCCCCGCCTATGGAGAAGACAGAATGCATTGCGTAAATTTTGAAAAACTGAACACGAAGGATGCTTTTTGTATGTGGACAAAGGCAAGCTTCCTAAATGTTTTCCACCTGTGACAATTTTATGGCTGAGAAATTTTTACATGATGCCAGGTATTTAAAATAGGTATACAAACCAAACATTTTCTGACAACAGATCACGAGGAATATTTTAAATTGTTTCTTTTCTTTTTGGTGATTATAATTACATCATTTCTCCCTCCCCTACCCTTTTCTCTTGGAAAAGTCTTAGAAGAAATTCTTTGGTGTGCATATAGTTTACTATTTATTAAAGATTAAGTCAAATTTGCATACTAATGAGATGGATATAATTATTTATTTTTATGTAAAGAATTACACATGGGCTGAATAGTTAAAACTGTGGGTAGTGGGGCATCGTCAATGTTTTTCAGGGTGGACTGATATTTTGAGTTTATTCATTAATGCTGAGAATACTGCTTCCCGTAAATATGTTGTACAAAATGGCAGAAGTTTGTTTAGGGCCATTTCAGCAATTGTTAGAAACTTTATCCTAATCCTAAGACAAAATTCACTGAAGGATTTTGTTTTGATGATATGGAAGCCAGCAACTCAAACAGCAATTTGAAAAACCAAACATTCTAACACAATGCAATCCAATGATACACTAATTTGATATTTACATACTGGGAGATGATGGTAGGAACATATTGGAAGTCTTTGTTTTCTGTAATTAAACCAGTATGTTTCTCTGAGGACAGAAAGCTTTATACAATAAAAACTTTGCAATTTATACACACAGCGAATCCGAGCCAAGGTGTCTCTCGCAGCATTTGTTGATGCTGTGTGGTGTGATGGCATGCCCAGGGCAAAGTGTGCATGGTGTATGTTCAGGACCAAGGTCAGCAGTGAAGTCACATGATATGACATGGGGGAGTGCCGCCAAAAGCAGCTTGCTTCCTATGCAGCTGCCTTCAAATGAATTTTTTCGTCATTGTGTGTTCAGAAACATTTTACTGTCACCAGTGTTCTGATGACCAGTATATTTCCTGTGGAGTCGGTAAGTCAGTTTGAGAAGCTGGGGATGAATGTAACCAAATCTAATCTAGAAAACAAGAGGTAACACCAAGGCCCTGCATGATCTCATAGCAAATTATTTTCATCCTAACACCTTTATTAGTGACGCCGGGAAAGTTGGTGGTGTAATATAAATTGCACTGGTAAATTGTCATGTGCTGTCAAAGCTCACTGAGAAGAGAATTCTGGGAGCAAGGAGGGCTCTGGAGCAGTGAGAAAAGAGAACAGTAAAGAGCTAAGGGTATTAGGAACATCATGCCCTTGAGAACAGCAGGAGGGAAAAATTACTTCCAATAGAGGTTACTATTGTTTACCCCGTGGTAGAAAAAAATGCCTGTAGCAGGAGCCAGAAGCTGGAAGCTTAGCCATGGCGAGCACACTCTGCTCTGCCTGGGGACCACCAGCAGCTGGTTCCCCGAGCCACTCCTGCAGGATGTTGTCAACACCCAGTTTGATGTCACTTTTGTCTGCTCTCAGTTAGGCGACTCCCTCATCTCTGTCTGATGGTGTAAGCACTTGACTTGATGACGTATTACTATCTATCAGCTACTTCGTATGCTTTGACTTTTGCTTGCTACATGCTTCATAAAGCCGATTGTTCGACAGTGGAAGTCTGGCTGTCTTACATCATTCTTCTAATAGAACACACGCTTCCTCATCCTATAAAAGGAAAGGGACAGCAAATGAGTCCAGAGGGCAAAGGGCGTTGGCTCTGGTTTTAAAAGTGCATGACACAAAGGGGTTGGAAAGATGACCCAGTAGTTAAGAAGAACACTGGCTGGTGGTGCTGGCTAGTTCCAGGCAACCTGACACAATCTATAATCACTTGGAAAGTGGGAACCTCAGTTGGGAAAATGCCCCTACCATATTGTTCTGTAGGAAAACCTGCACTGCATTTTCTTAATTAGTGGTTCAAACTTGAGGACCCAGTCCTTCGTGAGTGGGGCTACCACCAGGCTGATGGTCCTGGGCTATAAGAGAAAGCAGGCTGAGCAAGCCTCTCAGAGAGCAAGCAGGTAAGCAGCACTCCTCCATGGTCTCTGCCTCAGCTCCTGCCTCTAGGTTCGTACTTTGAGTTCCTGCCCTGTTTGCCCTGGGTGGAGGACTGCAAGCTGTAATATGAAATAAATCCTTTCCTCCCAAGTTGCTTTTGGTTCTGAGGTTTTAGCATAGCAACAGGAAAGCTAACTAAGACACTGCTCTGCCAGAAGACCCAAGTTCAGCTCCCAGCATCCACGTGGCAGCTAAAGAGACTGTAACTCCAGTTCCAGAGGATCCAATGCCCTCTTCTGGCCGTCATGAGCACTACATGCACATGGTGCACAGACTTTCATGCCGGTTAAAAAACCACACATATATATTTATATTAAAATTATATGGCACTCAGCAAAGACAGCGGACTATAAAACTATATGCAATCAGATTCCAAATAAGCAATGTACTACATGTATGTACACTGATATGCATAGAAAAAAGAGCAGAAAGAAATATTCCAAAGTATTGATTGTGACTGGAAGCCTTTGGATAGGATTACAAATACATTCTATTTTCTTAGTTTATAAGACTGTATATGTGATAAACATTCTGGAAGAGGCACGAATTGCTCCTATACCTGAGAAAAAAAGCATTACAAATATAGAATTTATATTATAAAAATAGTTTGCAAAGCACCTTCAGCTACCTCTTTCATTCCCTATTACAGTACAATATGAATGCTTCAAACTATATAGAAAATAACTGTAGGAAATCATAGACCAAGAAAAAAAATGTCCCTACTTTAAAGTAACGATGTCCCGGCACTTAAACCGTATGGTGTGGAACACTGTAAAAAGATACAGCTGTGTCATCAATAGACAAGTTACCCTCAGAGGTAGCCAAAGAGTCAGGCTGGCTTTACAAGGACTACAAAGGAAACCTGACAATAAAATTCCCTTAAATGTCTGACTCTGCAAGAAAAATACTATCCCCTGTCCTGGAGGAGTGCTATGTAATTGAAAAGCCCCTGGTGTAACAAGCGTATCTTCAGTGTAAGGGGCAGTCTCCAATGTGATGAGACGGGGGACGCTTAAGTACATTTTAATGTTGCAGAGTCAATGACTGCCGGGAGTGGGATAGTGATTCCAACTTGTTGACTCATTTTTTTTAAGTTAAAAAAACAAAAAACCAAACCAAAACAAAACAAAACGAAAAACCAACCGTCTTGTAGGAGAAGTGGAGCTGTAATTAGGGTAGCTAGTGGCTGGGATTGGGAAGCATTGAGGGAGCTTTTTAACAAAGCTGCTGAAAGAGTAATGGAAGGCTGTGGCCAGGGCATCATCTGCAGGCCTTGTAGGAAGATACAGGGTCTCATGTATTGGCCAGGATGGGGAGAATCAACTCTGAACTTGAATTTGAATATTCTGCTCAAGATCTAACAAGCTGAGTGTAAACTGACACTTCAATTTTTTTCACACCTAACACTGAAACGGATACAAAAAGATTTAAGTGCAGCATAAGTGAACACACACACACACACACACACACACTCATGTTCGAAGGCAAGAAAGATGCAGTTCAGGACCAAAATGGGGATTCTTTAAATTCCCAAACATGAGGACCCAAAAGGGAGCCCCCTGGTGGACAATAGAGCCAATGTTTTCTCCTTGAGTTGGGCTAAGGTTGACCTCACAAAACTGGGAGCTGAGTGACCATGTGTCTTAGTTAGGGTTTCTATTGCTGTGACGAAACACCATACCCAAAACACCATAACTCAGGAGGAAAGGATTTATTTGGCTTACACTTCCAACACCACAGTTCATCACTGAAGGAAGTCAGGGCAGGAACTCAAACAGAGCAGGAATCTGTAGGCAGGAGCTGATGCGGGGGCCATGAAGGGTCACTGTTTACTGGCTTGCTCCTCATGGTTTGCTCAACCTGCTTTATTTTATAGAATCCAGAACTACCATCCTATGATGCCACCATTCGCAATAGGCCTAGACCCTCCCCCATTAATCATTAGTTAAGAAAATGCCTTGCAGGCTTGCCGACAGCCCAGTCTCATGGAGGCATTTCCTTATTTGAGGTTTTCTCCTCTCAGATGACTTTACCTTGTGTCAAGTTGACATGAAACTATCCAGCACGCCACACTAGCGGGTCATGATGAACAAAGCTGGATACCTGTCTAGTTCTGGAGGTGATGTTGGGCTCATATGGCTAAGCGAGGACCCATACCAAGTCCCAGAGCTCACCCCATTTAGAGGACAAAGCTTGGAACCAAACCATCCATCAAAGAATAGGCAGTATCAACACAGGCCTGGACACCACCCAGAATGTACTCTGCATGCTACCAAAGGGGAAAGATAAACACCAACCCAGCTACACACTCTTAGATCTACAATGGTGACCCACGTGCAAGACACACTGGTGTTGTAATGGCCCACAGCTCATGGGAGGAACCGTATCTGACCTGAGTTAAGGACCGCTCCATGAAATGGAATCCGTACCTAACACTGCTTGGTTGGTTGGTTAAGGAAGAACCTGAGACTAGCTAGACCGGGGACCTAGGGAAAAACCAAATACTACTGTTCTCTTAAAGGAATATAGCAATAAAATGACTCCTAATGACATCCTTCTCTACTCCTAGATCTGTGCCTTGCTCAGCCATCATCAGAGACACCGCTCCTGCGGCAGACGGGCACAGATGCAGAGACTAATAGTCAGGCATTATGCAGAGAGTGAGAGACCTTGGAACACTTAGCTCTAAACACGGTATCACCATCAGAACCCTTCCCTCAGGGCTTAGCTGCGGAAGAGGGGGCGGAAAGAGTCTAAGAGCCAGAGG
Source organism: Peromyscus nudipes (assembly GCA_902168325.1). Lineage (NCBI taxonomy): Eukaryota > Metazoa > Chordata > Mammalia > Rodentia > Cricetidae > Peromyscus > Peromyscus nudipes. Next base: position 33,130 of record CABHPH010000825.1, read on the forward strand.
GGATGGAGGACACCCAGGAAACAAGGCCCTCTAAACACAGCACGGCCGAGGCACATACAAACTCCCAGAGATGGGACAGCATGCGGCATGGCCAGCAAAGGGTTTGCACCAGAGAAGGTCCTAGAGCTACAGGGAGATGTGAACATATGCCCCTATCCCTAACCCGGAAGCTATCTCCAATTCATAGCCGTTGGCAAGTAAAAGATTAACGTTCCCCAAAGGAGTCTCACTGGGGAAACAAACCACTCTTGAGGGTAGGCTGCAGGCCAAGCAGCGAATGGCCAACAGACGCATCGGCATCTTTGGGGGTCTTTTGTCTCACAACGTTTGTCGGGGTGTTTCGTTTTTGTTTTTGGTTTTTTTTTGTTGTTGTTGTTGTTTTTACCTTATAAATCCTTTGTGGATATACCAAGGCTTCCAGTTTTGTTTTTATGAATTTTCTGTGTGTGTGCAAATGTGTGTGTCTCTGCATCCATATGCAATGCTTGTGCAAATGTGTGTCTCTGCATCCATATGCGCTGCTTGTGCAAATGTGTGTGTGTCTGCATCCATATGCGTTTCTTGTGCAAATGTGTATGTCTCTGCATCCATCTGCGCTGCTTGTGCTTTTTCTTCAGCTCTTTGTCTTGTTTGGTTGTTCTGTCCTGTCCCAGTTTGTCTGTTTCGTGTTTTATCTTATCTTACTTTTATTATTATTCCTTAGAAACCTGTTTGTTTTCTAAGGAGAAACAGAAAGGGGGAGTGGGGAGGAACTGGGAGGAGACAGGGAGGGGAAGCCATAATCTGAAAATATTGTATTAAAATAATATCTATTTTCAGTTTTTTTTAAAAAAAGAAACCTGAGGGATGGGGACTGAGATAGGCATTCAATCCCTTAAAGCTTGTGTGGGAGAGAGACAGGATGGGGCAGGGTACCCAGAACTCACATTGAGACACAGAGGGAACAGAATAAACACAAGTAGGCTAGCCTAAGGACTGTTTAAAAACAGTTTCAATTTCTGGTGTGTGTGTGTGTGTGTGTCTGTGTGTGTGTGTGTGTGTGTGTGTGTTACATGTGCATGCGTGTGTATGTTGACTTGTGTGTGTATAAACCTGTGTGTTTGTGAAGACCCGAGGTTGACATGGGGCATCTTCCTGAATTGTGTCCTGCTTTATTTATGGCTTCAGGGCCTCTTGGCTAAGCTAGAGCTCCCCAATTCTGTCTAGTATAGCTCCCCAGCTAGCCCCAGGTTTTCTGTCTCCCTAGTGCTAGAATTACAGGCAGCTACATGCCTGTTAGGCTTTAGGTGGGCTCCGGGATTTGAACTCTGGTCCTCATCCTTCCACTGCAAATGCTTACTAAGCCATCTTGCCAGCTCTTATCTAAGAACTTAAAAATGACTCAAGGAGACTAGGTAGATGGCCCAATGGGTAAAGTTCTTGCCATACACGCATAAGGACCTGAGCTTGATGCCAGAACCTACGTGTGTACACTGAGCACTGGGGCACACACTTGTAATTTCAGTGCTGAGCGTGTAGAGACAGGTGGATCCCCCAAACCTGCCAGCCAACAAGCCTCGTTGAATCAGCAAGTTCCTAGTAAAAGAGATCTTGTCTCAAAAAACAAGTGGAGAACAGCGAAGGAGACTGTAGCACGCATTGTTAGAAGGTCTTAGTCATAAAAACAAACCTGGAGCTGGGTATTGGGGTGAATGCTGGAAGATCAGAGAAGCAGAACAAGCCAGAGCCACCTCACCTTGCCAATTTCTCAGCTGATCCTGTTTCCTCAGACTGGAAGCCTCTCGGTCCTTATCCAAAATGAATCTCAGCTGAACTGTTGCTCAAAAGCCTAAAAGCTTAACCAGCCAAAAGTTTATGGCCCTCACGTCTTATACACCTTTCTGCTTTCTGCCATCACTTCCTGGGATTAAAGGCGTGAGTCACCATGCCTGGCTGTTTCCAGTGTGGCCTTGATGGATCTCTGCCTCCCAAGTGATAGGATTAAAGGTGTTTGTGCCACCATTTTTTCTGGCCTCTATGTCTGTCTAGTGGCTGTTCTGTTCTCTAATCCCAGATAAGTTTATTAAGGTGCACAATATTTTGGGGAACACAATATCACCACAGGAGACCTCTGAGGTTGACCTCTGACCTATACACACACACACACACACACACACACACACACACCCCTACACACAAAGAGATACAGGAGGTAATTTGACCCAGGGAAAATAACAGACAACTATAAATGGAGCATTGGTAGTTACCAAAAATTAAACACCCAGAAAACTTGAAAACAAAAGCTGTAGATAGGAATTTAATCACTGGATTAAAAAAAAATGCTGAGGCTAAAGATATAGTAAGAGAAATAAAAGAAAGACTGGAGCATGCTGGGAGATGGACATGAAAGCCCACCACTCTAAGTCTGGCAGCTGGCCGTGTCCTGAGGACGTTTCGTGCGCAGTGCTGGTCACATAGTGGGGATAGTCCCGAGACCTCAGAGGTTTCGGGCTGTGCTGAGCTCTGTGGGAGCTGGAGAGAGGGTGAGATAATTTCACTGGAGAGACCAGAGCACTTGAAGAGCTGGGGGTGCAAGCACATCACAAACTGGAGTAAGTAGAGCAAAAGGCTCAGGCTATATATTTAGAAACAGACGGCTCAGACTCCAGGACTAAGAGAGGGCTCACTATCTCTACTGAGGCTTAATGGACAATTCCTTAACAGTTGGGCCCAGTGGGATACCTGCCCAGGTGGAGAGGAGAGGACGGCTGGGGTCACCAGCTATATTGGGTTAAAGGTTTCAGAACTGGGTTTGTGGCTTATTCTGTAATTCCTCTCTGGAGCTCAAATTCACCATAAAATAGCTCAAAATAACCAGAATTGTATTTGCACAAAGCTCTGCCTGTATGCAGAGAATTTGCTCTCTGGATACCCAGTGTAAAAGCGGTTTCAAACTGGAGCTTGGCAGACAACTTCTGTGAACAGTAAAAACACCTCGAGAATCAGAGTTGGAGTCTGAGGTGGCACTTCATAAATATTTATCGAATACTTCAGAAATGGGGTACCAGTGGCCGCTCCAATCTCTGTTTAATGGCTTGGTCCCAGCGTCTCAGTTTCTTGTGAAACGTAATTGCCTCCTCTACCTATCTATGAGGATTGTTGATGGGTAACAAATGCAAGAGTGGGAAGGACAGACTCTGTTGACTGTGGTATGGTAACAGGAGACAAAAGGTACAGTCAATGGAAGCAGGTATGCTATGCTATCTGGTGTCTCACGACTCCATTTATATTGGTCAAGAGGCCCAGTAGGGTTTTCTCAATGTGACGGCCAGCTAGAGGGTATAGGACAGAGGATTATGGTACTTACTCAGGTTCTGAGTGTTCAACAAGAGAGCTGTGAGCAGTGAAAGGAGAGCCCCTTAAGTAACAGAGAGCAGGCAGAAAAGTCTTATGATTGGTCATGGAGTACATCTAGCGGAGTGAATGCCAGTGTGGGGTGATTCGGAAATACTGGGCAGAGCCTCAAGGGAGGTCCAGAACCTTGCCTGGCTTCCTGTCCATCGGGACGGAGCTGGATGCGCAGATGGAGGCAAGTTTAAGTTGGAGGGGAGCTGGAGTACTGTGGGGCTGCCTCAGGGGATGCATGAAGGAGGGGAGGGATGGAAACAGCTTGGCTCAGCATCCTGAAGATGTAAGTGCCTCGGGGTACAATGCTGATTTGCTGGCAAGGCAAAGGGCTGCCACCTAGTTCATGTCACTAATTGCCTATGGCTCCACTGAGGCAATGGGGAAGCTCAACAACCTTAATAGGAACTACCTAAGTTTTTCCCCAGTTATTTTGCCATCAGGATAACGTGTTATTATCATTGTTGTTGTTAAGAAAATGGATCGAGTTTCCCTATCACTGCTCAGGGAGCTGGGATGGTCATGGTCATGCCCATGGTATATTTTTGTCAGCCAGACTATAGACCTGACTAAGGATCCTACAGAGAGAGTCTTGAAGAGGAAACAGTGTTCACAGAGTCATAGGGACCTAGCCTGTAGAAATTCCAGACATCATCTGGTCCAAAGAGGGTTTTTTTGGGGTACACTTCTAATCCTAGTACTCAAGGATGCTGAGGCAGAAGCATTAAATGTTTGAGGTTATCCTGGGCAACACAGAGAGAGGGGGGAACTTTGCCTATAAGTAAATAAAGAAACAAATTCCTCATATTTAAAATGGATACGTGAAGTAGAGCATGGCGACATACACCTGTGATTCTAGCATTCTGGAGTTGAGACAGGAAGAGTGAAGTGTTTGGGCTAGCCTGGGCTACACTGATAGTTTCAGTCTAGCCTAGGCTACATAATGAGACCCTCCAGGCCACCTATCTGGAAACACTTGATGTGTAGAATCACTTCAGTTCTAGAAGGGGTAGGAGGTGAGATTGGAATTAGAAGATAAAGTGACAGCAAATGTGTATCTGGGTCCCAGGTTACATGTTGTCCAGTCCCACAAAGTCCCAGGTTGCTACATAAAGTCACTACCCCTTACCTTCCTCCCATGGGAAAGAAAGAGCACCAACTCTGAAGAGCTGTGCCATCAGTCTGTGAAAATGTGGGAGGATGCAAAGGAAAGAAGAAGAAAAAAAAATGTTCACTCCTGAGCTGAACAGCATCCCTGCCACACTGTAGATGAACCCATTGTCTCTCTCCCTCCATCAGGCTAGGTACCATGGTGACTCTGGAAACATCTCAGAGCACCTGCCCATGGGACTGTGGAGAAGAGAAACACACTGTGGGTGGAGCAATCTGTGCTTATGATCACCACCCTGCCTGGGACTCTTCCAGTCTTTGCCAATACTTCCCTGGATCAACCCTTCAGCCCCTTCTCCCATTGACTTGCAACTTGCCCAATTCAAACAGTTTTTCCATGTTGTAATTCTCAATCACATTCTTCATTTTCCTTCTTATGCAGTTCCTGGTTACATGAAAACTGTGCAAATCATCTATGTCCATTTCTTTCGAAAGTGCCACACAGCTAGGACATGTCTATCATGGTCCGCTGTGTATCCAGAAAGCACAGTGGTTGGGAAACTGTAGCCTATTGACTAACTCTGGTCTTCTGTCTGTTTCTCTGTGGTCCTGGGCTTGAGCATGGTTTCTCAATACTTCCAAACTGCTGGAAAGATAAATCAAAAGACTCCTTCATGACATGTGAAAATTGTATGAAATTCAGATTTCAGTCTTCATAAATAAAGCTTTATTGGCTCATAGCTGTTCATTTATATATCATCCGCCTATGGTGCTTTCCTGTTGCCATGGCAAAGATGAGCAGTTATGACTGTGCAGAGGGCAGAGAAGGGTCATTTGAAGGTTCGCAGATGTATCAAGGATTAAACTTGGATCTTTTAAACTCTTGCAGGATTTTTTTCAACTTGTTGGATTTCTCCAAAAGGGCAAATATATATTTGATTGTAAAAATCACGACCCAGAATCTAACCTGACCCTCCCCCCACCCTGTCCCACCCGCCCACAGCAGTTTTTCTAGATATTCTTGCTAGATAAATATCTTGAGAATCCAAGATAAAAGGCGCTTTGTATGAAGCCACTTTGGGCACCTCCCTGAGAAAAGACACTTCCAGGGATAAAAGCATTTCGGCTGAAAAGAGTTCAATATGTCCTAGCTATTCCCGAGTTGAATCTGGTTTCCATTCTGTCACAAAATGCAACAAACTCAAGAGCTGTGAATTCTGGTGTCACATGGCTCTGCTCTCAGACCTTGCTTTTGTTTGTGGTCACATCGCTGGCATGGGAACACAGCCAGGGACCCATGGTGACAATTGTGCCTGGATTTGAGGCCTTTGCCTGGCTCCCTCTGCTCTAACCAGAGCAACATACACTAAGATGAAAATACTTGTTCATTCAACTCTCTTGAGAGTCAGAGTATCCTCCCTTACATCACTGCTGTTGGGATGTTCTGACGTATTTCACTTCTGACCAGTAAGTACATGTGATGTGTAAGGACGATCAGTGGGGCGGGGCGGGGTTGTAGTAGGAAGCTATGGAGAAAATGATCTCCAATCTAAATACAAACAAAAAAGCTATGCTTGAGCTGATGGTTTTAATCTTATAAACATTCAAAGGGCCTTCAGTTGTTATGCATTGGGTTATCTATGTTGCTTCAAAACCCATACAGTGACACCCTCCTACCCCCTACCCCCCCCCTCTGCAATGTACTGGAACTTGGAAGTGGGATATGAGGGAGATAATTAGGTTTAGATGACATCACGAGGGCAGGGGTCTTGTGGCATGATTAGGACCTTGATTAGGCTAAGGAGAGAGACCAGGACACACACAGATGGCTGTCTATAAGCCAGAGAGAGGCCCTTCTCCAGAAGTACTCTCAGACCCCAGTCGTCCTGGCTTTCAGAACTCCAGGAGATCACTGCCTACTGTTTGAGCTACCCAGGCTGTGGTGCTCTGCCATGACTGAGACACACCCACATGCCAGAACTGCAAATCACTTCCATAGCCACCGTTCCAATGTTTCCAACATGCTACCTCCCCTGCCCCGCTGGCAAAATTAAGAGACTTTTGACTGTCACATGAAATTTGCTCCTGGTGAGTCTGCCTTGATAATCTGGGTTCCATTCCCCGAGGCCCAAAGTGGAAGTTTATCTTCTTCTCCACTAAACAATTTAACCATTGCATGCCCCGCCCCCAACCCCTGTTGCCACTCCCCAATACCCTCACCAGACTTTCTCGTCCAGACCCAAACAAGCTCATACTTTGCAGCCATTAATAACTACGACATAGCTTTTCCAACAAGGCGTTTGACAGAGAGAATAAGTGGTGGACACTTACCTCATTTCTCCTCCCTCATCTAGCTCATTAAAAAAAAAAGGGGGGGTTGGGGATTTAGCTCAGTGGTAGAACACTTGCCTAGCCCTGGGTTCGGTCCTCAGCTCCGGAAAATTTAAAAAAAAATGAGAAATCTGGGAGATGCAAGTAAAAACCTCCCAGATAAGCTACAATCAGGGTAAGTAAGAGTTCTTATGGGTTTGGACTCAAATAGTTGTCTCTCAGAGATGGCATAGAGGATGGTACCTAAGGAGTCAACTGTAAAGTAAGGAAGAAGGCAGAGACCCTGGAATGAAATGGGAATCTTGGACTGGATCTTGGGTGCTGTGGATATCACTCTGTATCAATAAAGCGCTGATTGGCCGGTAGCCAGACAGGAAGTATAGGCGGGACTAACAGAGAGGAGAATTGAGGGAACAGGAAGGTAGAGGGGAGACTGGCTGGAGCCGCGGCCAGGAGAAGGAAGATGTAAGGTACCGGTAACCCACGAGCCACGTGGCAAAGTAGAGATT
>CABHPH010000826.1:0-38573 GCA_902168325.1 Peromyscus nudipes
AACAATAGGCTACAAAGTTTCTGTTGGATCACAAAATCATATCACCAATTAGAAATAGACACGGAGTAGTAATGATTCTTTTGCAGCTTCTGTGATTATTCCCAGTTCACCGCACAGGAGACGGTGGCCTGCAGGTCTAAGCTCCCCTGCTTGTAAATAGAGGAGCTGGTGCCAGGCCTTGTGACTGAAGCTGGGTCCTCTGCAGTCTCCCCTTCAATCTTGTCCTTTCCACTAACTGACGTGCTCAAGAGCATATGCTGTTTCCAACATGGGTACTCTAAACTCTTCAGGCAGGCCTTTGTTTGTTTAATCTGCCCATCGTTTTTGCACACTCTGCAGGAAATGCCACCATCAACCATCTGGCCCTTGTTTGCTTGTTAAAGCTGCCCAAGATCATGTCTGCATATTCTGCAGGTAATACTACCCTGGAGATCCGAGAGCTTGGGTCTCCCTCCCAAAGCTTCAGATATTCTCTATCCATAATCCAGCTCAATGCTGTTCCTATAGGCCCATTTCAAATACTTTACTAAGTCACCCTGTGGGCCACCTACCCACAAGCTGTAGTTCTGGATCAGCTGCCCACTTCTGCAGAGGAGCCCCTGTCTCTGAGAGCTTCAACCACATGGGTCCATAGGAGAGTACAGACTGTGCACTTTTCTCAGGAGCACCTCAAGGGCACTTACCAGCTTCTGAAGTAAGTGCTGAGCACCCCTTGGTTCTGGATATGGTTGCCATTCAATGCCGATGTTCACCTTCTGAGTTGCCAGAATTAGCAAACAGAACATTACAGAAGACACGAATACACTGTGGCCCCACTGCTGTGCGCTGGAGATTGAACTTCAAGTGGGCACCCTTGGCTGGATCTGCAGATTCGTCCTTGTGTGTTGCCTGGATGTTTATTTTATATCTCTAGTGTATGGAGCAGATGCATCTGGAGGCTGAGGGAACTCACCACTATCTCAGGGAACTTCACGCTCAACTCTTATTGCTAATTGGTGGGTTTTTTTTTCTGTAGAAAAGAAACACTGTAAATGTTGTTCATTTAGGTCTGTCACCCGCGGCTACTTTGTGACTTTATAACATCATGTTCTAGTTTAATTCCTGTTGCTGTGATAAAATACTGGACAAAAAGCAACAAAGGGGAGGACAGGGTCTATGTGGCTGACAATTCCAGATCACAATCCATCATTTCAGGGGCGTTGAGGCAAGAACTCAAGCAGTTGTCACATCACATCCACAGTCAAGACCAAAGAGAGATGAATGCATCCTTGTTTACGGTGATACAGTCCCAGAACTAGCATATGCCGTAGTGCCACCCTCAGTGGGCTGCATCCTTCCAACATCAATTAAGAATCAAGACAATGCCCCCAATACAAGCCCACAGGCCAATCTGATCTAGCTAATTCCTCATTAAGGCTCTTCCCAGGTGACTCTAGGTTGTGTCAAGTTGACAGTTAAAACTAACCAGCACACATGTATATGTGTGTGTTCTCTGAAGTGCCTACACACACACACACACACACACACACACACACACACACACACACGCACCACATCACACACACATGCATACGGCTTTTATTAGCTTGTACCATAAGGACACATACTTGTTACATCTAATAAATGAATTTGATCATCTCTGCTATTTACTAGATTCAAATACATTGAACTCCTTCTCATGTATGTTTTTCTTTTTAAAATAACCCTCTTAGAAGTAAACAGGAAAAATTAAAAGCATATTAAATTTATCAGAGACCCTGGGGTGAGATCATCAGCCACTTGATTGAGAGGTCAGTAAAGGTGTTTGCTAAAGAGGCAGTAATCTGGGTGCAATCCCAGGCCAATTAACTCAGAACAGTGCAGTGTGGATCTGAGCAATCTAGAATTTTCAGAAGGCTTCCAGATGATTGTGAAGCTCTCTATAGTTTAAGAGCCTTTTGTTTATGAAAGAATTTGTCTAGAAAGAATTGATTTCTAAGTTAGAGAAGAAAAATTATTATGTTCATCCTTAAACATGAACTGCCAACATTTTGAAATTCAAAACATCAATCAACCTTGGAAATATATCTCAAATCCATTATACGAGTGTTAAAGTGCTCAGTAATGTAAGTTTCCTATTTAGTGATCTGAGCATTTAAGAATTGTTAAGTGGGGACTCCTTGGTTAAGAGCATGTCTTAGTTGGTATTTCTATTGCTGTGAAGAGACACCATGACTACAGCAACTTTTATAAAGGAAAAACATTTAATTGGAGTGAATTACATTTTCAGAAGTTGAGTCTATTATCATCGTGGTATGACCTGATGGCATGCAGGTTGACACGGTGCTGGAGCAGGAGCTGAGTGTTCTTACATCTTGATCTGAAGGCAACAGGAAGTGAACTGATACACTGGACATGATGGCTTGAGCATATATGAGACCTCAAAGCCCACCTTCATAGCGACATACTTCCTCCAACAAGCCATACCCCCTAATAGTGTCACTCCCAATGAACTTATGGGAGCCAATTACATTCAAACTACCACAGAGCACTTGCTGATCTTCCAGAGGTTTAGAGTTCAATTCTCAACACACATACAATGGCTCACAACTGTTTGTAACTCCAGTTCCAGAGGATCTGACACCATCTTATGAACTCTGAGAGCACCAGGCACATGTGTGGTGCATATACATACATGCAAACAAAACATTCATATACATAAAATAAATTAAATTGAATTAATTAAAAAAAGAATTGGTAAACTATGGTATATATTAAAAGGCTGCTTGATGATTAAAATAGTAATTGAAAAGCTGGAGTTATACTTTGGTTGACAGAATGCTTTCCTAGGATTAAGGAAACCCAGGTTTCATCCCAAGTATGACATAAAACTGGGTGTTGTGGTGCACATCTGTAATCCCAGCACAGGGGAGGTAAAGACAGATGGATCAGAAGTTCAAGGTCATCCTCAGCTACATCGTGAGTTGGAGGCCAGTTTGTTTCAATTTCTTTTTTAATGAAGGAAAATATAGTACTGAGGCTTATGGAGGACAGACTAAATTATAAATGGATCTTTATAGCAGAATGTTCTAGCACCCAAATCTAGGACTGGTGTAGGCAACCTAAGATTTTTATTGGTTGACAGCTCCGTTGATGACTGTACGGTGCCCGAGCATTCTGAAGAAATTTATAGACGGAATAGTGGTCTAGAAGTTTGGAGGCTTGGGTCGTATTATTTAGGACCTCTATATTTTACAGTGAAGAATGTTACCAACGTGAATCAGAATCAGACACCAAGGAAATGGTGACAGCTTTGCCATAAACAGGAACATGTTTTTCCATGACTAGGAAGGGGGGTTGCTACAGCTGACAGGTCCCAAAGACACTTGCAGTCTATTTTTTTTTAAATTTTGGATTCTTTATCAATAAAACAATGACCTATACCATTAACTGACCTTGAAACATCTTCTAGACAAAGCCTTCTCTGTCTTTCTGAGTGTCTGAGGCCAGTCCTGTGTTCTCCATCACCACTCACAGATTTTCATTCATGATGTAATCTCATTCTGTCCATTGGTGTGAGGTTAATGGAGATCCAGTAGGGTTATTCCCAGCAAGAACGATATATCGGCCCCCTCACACAAGTTCCTTATAAGAGATAATTCATCCAAACATACGTAAGTCAGTAATTGTGTGCTGTGGGATGGTCTGTATGTCAAACATGTTGCTTATTGGTCAATAAATAAAACACTGATTGTCCAGTGGTCAGGCAGGAAGAAGTATAGGCGGGACAAGGAGGAGAGAATTCTGGGAAGTGGAAGGCTGAGCCGGAGACACTGCCAGCCGCCACCATGACAAACAGCATGTGAAGATGCCAGTAAGCCACGAGCCATGTGGCAAGGTATAGATTTACAGAAATGGATTAATTTAAGCTATAAGAACAGTTAGCAAGAAGCCTGCCACGGCCATACAGTTTGTAAGCAATATAAGTCTCTGTGTTTACTTGGTTGGGTCTGAGCGGCTGTGGGACTGGCGGGTGAGAGAGATTTGTCCTGACTGTGGGCCCAGCAGGAAAACTCTAGCTACAATTGTGTGTCATTTGTCACTGCACTGGGTCCTGGGACCACAATAATGAAAACAGTCAAGTCAAATGGGATCTGGACTTATGTAGCCTATGCCATGATGGGACCAGTGAGCAGGAGAAGATAACTCAACCAACCACATGTGGACCTAGACACAAAGAGAACAACTTCCCTTCACAGTCGGTGCCTTGAGGGGTCATGAGGGTTGGGATGACATCAAGTAGCAGAAGGAAGCCCAGGAAGGAGGGGAGTTCCGGAGGAAAGAAGGAAGGAGGGAGGGTGGGGGGGGGGGGGGGGGGGGGGGGGGGGGGGGAAAAGGAAGGGCAAGGAAGACATGTTCCAGAATCCTGTAGGATGTCTTAGTTACATTTCTATCTCTGCAAAGACACTGTGATCAAGACAACTTATAAAAGAGAATATTTATTAGAGCTCATAGTTCCAGAGGGACATGACCATCATGGTGGGAGCATGGCAGCAGGAAGGCCGGTATGACTCTGGAGCAATAGCTGAAAGCTTACATTTGATCCACAGCCACGAGACAGAGAGTCAGAGAGATGGAGGGAGGGAGAGAGGGAGGAAGGGAAGGAGGTAGGAGGGAGGGAGGGACGGAGGAAAGAAATGGTAATGGCATGGGTTGTTGAAACCTCAACCCCCACCCCCCCCAGTGGCATGCCTCCAACAAGGCCACACCTCTTGATTCTTCCCAAATAGTTTCACCAACTGGCGACCATCCATTCCATGTATATGAGCCTATGGGGGCCATTCTCGTTCAAACCACCATAGAAGACAAGCTTGTGTGTTTGGCAACCAACATTCTGGAACATTCGCTTCCATCACTGAGAGGCTGCTTATTCCAAAACTGGAGGAAAGAAGCCAGAGGCATGGAGGATTTCAGGAGCTCACAGGTAATGCAGTGACCAGTTAGTGAATGGGAGAATTCAGCCAAGCTTCAATTTAGAATGGCAACTCTTCTCATTTTGATGCAGAATCACTATACGGTCTTGGCTCTGTTTTTGGCACTAAAGCTTTCCTCGAGCCTTGGCTTTTGTTTGTTGAGACAGAAACAGTGTAATCCACCCCACAAGGCTGTTGGAGACGCTTAGTGAGGTGATGCAGCACCATGTTGTGTGGGTCACAGCTGTCCCACAGACATGGAGTCATTTGTTCCTTCCTGAGCTCTTACCCATGCCAAGCTTCTGGAAAGCCCCTACAAGGCATGGTATAGTTTAAGACATAGGTAAGAAGGGTGGCGGAGAGGAAGGCCTGGGGTGCTGGGCTGGGTCTCAGCAGCTGTTGAACTGAAGAACCCGAGTTGAGGAAATGAAAAGCAAAGGCCGCTCAAAGGACAATGTCTAGGAAACACTCTCGACGTCACAGTTTCCCTCACAGTCCAGGCTGCTGGGGAAGAGTCTTGGGTTGCTCCTAAATCAGAGAAGATGAGTCATGTCAGTATTTACACCTCAAGTGAGCCCCCAAGAAACAGGCTTCCTTGCGCTGCACCAGCCAACAGTCACACACTCCACTATTAAAAACAAGCTAAGAGAAAAAATGTTATGTTAACGTGTCACTCCGTCCACTGGGGACAAGGCAATTATCTTCAGGATATTAAAATAATCGCTGGCATTAAGGATGCTTAAAAACCAAACCCATGCTATTGGAAGAATGAATAATTTATCAGAGTAACTACGAAGATTTTCTTCCTTGCCTATAAGCAAAACCACAGACTGAACTTTAGCTCTAAAATACCAAGAGGCATATTTCACAGATTAAGTGGGAGAGCTGTTGGGCTGTCCCACAAACCTGCATGGCTTCCCTGCTGGCTTCCCCCCTAACTCGAAGGAACATTTAGAGTTCAGACACGCAGCAGGTGCATGCGTCAGGACTGACTACTGGGTTGTTTCCCTGGTTCCCAAGTCCGGCTTTCCATCTGCAAGGCAAATGGTACTCCCTCTAGCTTTTTTGCAATGCTACTTAACTTCAGGCTTCCCAGCCCCGCTGCCTTATGGGAGAAGTTTATCCCCAACTTTCATAGGATGTGAATGGGACTCATTATTTTACTTCAAACTCATTGTTTAATTGACAAGAAGCATGCATCTAAATCGTCTCATGTGCACAGCAGAAGAGGTGCCATAAATTTAACAATGGGTGGATTATTACTATTTAGCATATTTATGGAATTTTAGATTCAGGAAACATTTTACAAATCTTTTATTTGTTAATCTCTATATTTCTTCCTGAGTCTGGCAGGTGGTTAAAAAAATGCTACAAGTTTTAAATTGCCAGGATGTGAATATTTTAATGGGGAAGGCTGGACCATTTTTCCTTTCTCTCAAACTGCCTGTCAGCCAGAGACTAGCGTTGAAGCATGTGAAGGGGGCAGGGACCACATATGCCCAAAACAACTATGATAAAGGTCTACACTGGGTTATGTCCCCAGCCAGGTGACACCATCAGAGGAGACAATGCCACTACCATCGAGGTAATTGACGGGTACCCCAATACCAACAGCTCCTAGTGATACCACCCATGAAAACACAGGTGACCAAGAGGTCAACTCTGCTAATTTTAACAACGACACACCTGCTGAACTTCTTCATTCTTTTATGAAACCGGTCACGGCCAACTCTCTTAAAATTCATGGATGCATTTATGTGGAACTACAAACCGCATTTGAACAAAGAGAGTTTATATTGTCCGTATTTGAAATTTTCATGTTTCGGGACCGGAGAGATGATGGTTCAGTAGGTAAAGAGCTTGCAGCACCAATGTCAGGACCTGAGTTTGAATCCCTGGAGCTCATATGAAGTGGGATGGTGTTGTGCACATCTGCAATCCCAGCGCTCCTAAGAGGAGATGGGAGGTGGAGATATCCCAGCCTATGCAGTTACAAATAAGATCGAAAGACATTGTCTCCAACCGAGTGGAAGGAGATGATTGACAGTTGAGGTTGTCCTTCAGACAAATAGCAAGCCCGTTCCCATGCCCACAGATGTGTACATACACACACAAGATAATATTCACAAGTTAGAAAAAATTCTTTAAACATCACTTCAGTTTTATGTCTTTTTTTTTTTTTTTTTTTTTTTGGAGACAGGGTCTCATGTATCCCAGACTGGCTTCAGTCTCCCTATGTAACTGATAACGTATTTGATCTTTTGTTCTCCCTGCCTTTATGCCCAGTATTGGGGATGTTGGGATTGCAGGTGTGAACTACCACACCTGGCTTATGTCTTGGTGATGCTCCAACCAGGTGGTCTTGTGTGCTATGCTAGCAATCTACCAACTGAGCTACATTCCCAGTGGACTCCTAACTTTTGATGAGTCCCGGCACCTACTCTTCTCCTGACATCAGGAGGAACTTCATAGCAAGGCACAGGTCACCTGAACGTCTGACAAATGGAGCCACAGACTTGCAGGCTCTGTGCCCAGTGCCAGAAGCCCATGTGTGATCCAGTCTCTAATCCCTTCCCAGGGACACTGACTTCATCCCTGGAATCCCAACAGTCTCCCTGTGGGGGCTCTGGTGACCCTGAAAGGAGGTTTCACCCAGCCTGCTGGCAGCCTGTGCACCCAACAAGACCAGATTGGGCCTCAGGGGTGCATGGGGTACAAGGCAGTGCCATGAGGCTGCATGGGGTTCTAGGAGGTTCGAGGGTGTGTGAAGGTGTGCTTGGGGGTGGGTGGGGGTGGGTGGGGGTGCGCGGGGTGTGAAGGAATGAGCGAGGGTGTGAGGAGTGTGGGGGTGGGCTCTAGACTGCAGTGCCTGTGGGTGGGCTGAGGGCAGAGACCATGATTGCACCAACCTGCCCGCTCTGCACCCCGGCGGTACCGAGACTCCAAGTCTCAAACCGCAGAGGTGAGGCTGGCACTGAGGCTTCTTAATATCATCTGCCTTTGCCACCCCTCCTCCCTGCCAGCTACAAACCAGTGAAACCCTGGGTCTTGGCCCCATCTCACCTGGTACCTCTCCTCTGACTGCCTCCCGCCCCCACATGTCCCAAGTCCTTTCTGGGCCCCATAAGCCCAGATTCTGACCCAGTAAGCTCAAGAGCTTGCAACCCTTCCCTGAGACCCTAGGACATCACCTTAGGTTAGTGTCTCCACTGCCTATTTGTGGAATCACTGGTGTGGAGGAGGGGGGGGGGGCGGGACCAGGCAGGTACATAGTTCCTTCTAAAGTGAGTCTGGATTGGAAAATTCTGGTGGCGTTAAGGACCACATTTCCCTTGCAGGCAAGAAAGGTCCAGTGATTCCACATCAGGCTCTACGGCTTGGGGTCCTGTGGGGTAGCCCTACTCAGCACTATCCATTGCTATGGCAACCTTATGGATAGTGACCTTTCAGTGAGAGGTCAAATCAACAAACAAACTGATTTTAAATAATAAACTAGGGACTAGAGAGATGGCGCAGGTCAAGTGCTTACTGCTCTTGCAGAGGACTTGGGGTTCAGTCCTCAATACCCTCATCAGGTGGCTGACCCAACTTTTAGTCTTAACTTCAGCGGGTCCCAGGCCCTTTTCTGGCCTTTGAAGCACACCTTCACCCTGACGCACAAAAACTCACAGCAGGCGCGCGCGCACGCGCACACACACACACACACACACACACAAATATTTTTTAAAAGTACATCTTTTAAATTTATTTTTTTGAGATTAATATAATTTCAACATTTCTGTCTTCTTTTTTCACCCTCTAAACACTCTCATATACCCCTTTTCATTCTCTTTCAAGTGTATGTCCTCTTAAAAATAAATCTTAAAAAAAAAAGAAAAAAGAAAAACCAGTAGAAATGAACACCCGTGTATACCCTCTGCTCCATGATTGCCTGGGGTAGTGATACCTATTCAGATAAGTGACACTGTGCACCCCTTCAGTTTTAGACCTTTCCTCATATGAGGGAAAGGTGGGAATAAGATGCAAGATAATCAGTCTGGAGAGCTTTTAACAGCGGGTGTAAAAGTTTATGAGCAAGCACAGCTACCGTCGTTGAAGATTCCCCAATTATCTCAACCTTGCACTTGCTCTTCGGTTTTACCGTTTTCACTTGTATAATGAGGACCTCCTGTGCATCTGTTATTGCAGTAGCAGTGACATCCCTGTAAGAATTATTGCCGGGTGAAGTGGTGCATCCCAGAATTCCAGCAGTTTGGAGGCTGAGGCCTCCTTATATGACATCACATGTATCCTGATCTGATGACATACGCATGTTACACATTTCATCTCATCTTCTTAATACTTAGCGATTTTTTTGGGGGGGAAGGGGTTCAGGGTTTTGATGTATTGGAGCCCAAACTGGCCTTGTCCAACCTACTACAATTTTCATCAGGAGTCATCCTGGTGACTCTACCTTCAGAGGGAATTTGAAATCCCAGTCTCAAAATGACCACTGTCTTCTCAGACTCTCTGGATTACTTGGATATGTAGGAAAGGCCTTTACCCCTCCCTTTAGCCTGCTTAAGCTTGCTCATGTCTTGGTGGTCAGTTACTCATGCAGCAGGCAGGTGGGTGTGTCCAACGCTCCCCCAATGCAGCAGGTGTTTTCCACGAAGTTCTTCTCAGGAGCCACACAACAGAGATACCCCCAAACTCTCAAAACATTTCAGGTGAGTCTGTGGTTCTGTGTTGGGCTACCTTCATAGCTATCCTTGGCTTCATGCCATCTGTTCTCTAGTTACAAGTTGGATATCTGATTGGGTGACCTCTTGAAACTATATGCATTAGCTCATGTTGACCCTCTGCCCTCAGGAACAGGCATCAGCTCTCCAACATGACACAAAGCTAGCATTGGCCTCTGCATACTTTTATGCCACTGTCCCCTCTCATACCTTGCCATAGTCTTTCTGGTAGCTCCAGCCTCTTCAGCCCTCATGCCTCTGCTTCTTGGTGTCTAGGGCCATCCATTCAGAAAGGCCGTGCCTTGCCCTGAAAGAGCCCACATTCCCGTGCCTTCCCAATGCACTTTACTCCCCCTCCACACATTTGTTTGTTTGGTGGTAGCTCATGCCAGGCAAGTACTCTACCACTGATCTGTACCCCCAGTCCCATTCTCATTTTGACACAGATGTTTTCCACATCTGGACTGGATGTGACACACCCATGCCATCTTGAATCAGAATGACTGTGATCGTGAACATAAAAGCCCCAGGAGCCTGGGCCTGCTCACTTTTCCTCGTGGAGTTTCAGTGTGGCTGGAGGAAGCTCATGAGGTCCAGATACCCCCTCTCTTCTTCAGAGTTATGTCAACAGCCAAGCATTGCTTCGAGTAAGACTCTCTGGTGGTTAAGTGACAACTGTCCCTGAGACTCTTTAGTGACTCCAATGTCATGTGTGGTCCGTGGAATTCTCCAGTGGTACACCTACTTGTAAGTTGCTTAGAGAGCTTTCTAGTTGTGCAGCTGCTTGGAGTCACTCATGTTCCTATAAGTTACCCCCATGAACTCATTGGTTTGCCACGCTGGCCTTGTAATCCCTTTCTAGGTCTGTTGGTGCCCTCTGGCCTTGAACTTCATATCTCATGTAGGTCTTGTACTCAAAATCCTCCTGTCTGTGCTTCCAGAGACACCACACCCAGCTTAGCCTTCCTTTTAATGTACCTCTGCATATGAATTTACATACACACACTACACAATCATGCAATACATACTTACACACACATGCACACACACACACCTATGTACACACACACTGCCTGCTGTTTCTTTAAGAATGAGAGTGTCTTAGGGTTTCTATTGTTGTGAAGAGACACTATGACCATGACAACTCTTATAAAGGAAAACATTTAATTGGGGTGTCTTGTTTACAGTTGAGGTGTTTAGTTCATGGAGGGAAGCAAGGCAGCATGCAGGCAGACATGGTGCTAGAGAAGGAGCTGAGAGTTTTTACATTTTGACTAGCAGACAACAGGAAGTGGTCTAAGATGCTAAGTGTGACTTGAGCATATATAAAACCTCAAAGCCTGCCTCCACAGTGACACACTTCCTCTAACAAGGCCAAACCCTCTGCAACAAGGCCATACCTCCTAATAGTGCCATTCCTTTTGGGGGCCATTTTCTCTCAAGTCACCACAGAGAGCAATAATCTGGTTATGATACCAGTTACAGAGAAGGTACTCCAATACTTGTCAAAATCATGTAAATTATGCTTCGGGCTGGATGTGTGTCTCCAACATTCCTGCATCTAAGCTCCTAAGTGTGCCTATATTTGGAGATGAAGCCTTTATGGAAGTAATGAAGATTGAAGACGGTCATAATAGTAGGACCCTGTGTGAAGAGACATCAGTTTTGAATACCTAGTCTCTGCTGTTTTGTGGTGGCAGCCCTGGTGATACAAGACAAGTTACAAAGATTAAAAAACAAACAAACAAACAAACAGCAAGGAGCTCAACTGTTTTCCTTAGCATCCAGACTATAGCAAGCAGAAGGATCCCTGATCATTTAAAGGTCCCAAGGGTAGGTGAGTGGCATAATGGTTTGACTTTTAATCATCAAGCAAGTCTTGGCAGCACCTCCCAGGATAACCGAAGCTTTGACTCATCTTATCTTGACCCAAGACTAGAAGAAGTACTCAAAGTGAACACGTTAATACATTGTACAGCTTCTGATGGTGGTGTTCCCTGAGGTCATAAATGGCTGGTGCTCAGAGGACAAAGAATGAACCAGTCATCATGGTGAGAAATGGAATTTTCCATCGAAGCTCACCCCAGAAGCTCCCCAGAAGTTCCCACTGGTCACACCGAAGAACTCACATGTATCTGTGTGTCTAGCCCATAACCCTGACCCACCATGCACACAGGTGAGATGCTTCAGGTAACTGCCTTGCTTATCTCCCGCAAGGATCTGTATTCTAGACCTCCAAAGCAGACTGTGGGGAAGAAATAGCAGGGCTTCCATTTATATGTCTTGTTGCAAAAGATAGTGTTCACAAATATGCACCAGGGCATTCACAAAAATGTGCACCAGGGAGGGCACCAGCAGCCTCACTAGCCACAGGTCAGCTGACCTTTAGTTTTCACTTCGGCAGCTATCCGAGGGGAAGGCTGGGAGGTTTACCACACTGGCTTGGGGGTGGCTAATGTGGTTTCTATGTGTCATTCATTTCTATCATGCTGTATCTCACTGATGTTTGCGTGTGTCCACTAAAGGAATTGAAAACTAAATTTCCTAGTTTCAGCTACACTGGAGGTCGCAAAGTAAGAAAGGATCTAAGGGTGTTTTGTGGGGAAGCTCATACTAAGACAAAAATAAGCACCAAGAGGATATTGGTGGAGTAGACGGGTCTCCTGTATTCAGAGCTATACTTGGAATGCGCAGCACTGCAGAGCTGTCTAACATGGTCTAGTGAGAAGTCAGGAAACCCTTTCCGCTGAAATAAGACACCTGAAAAACAGATTTACATCAACAACAGTGACCCTTGCTTTAAGTGTATATTGTTGTACTTTGAGATGCACTAAAGGGAGTATGAAGCAGGAAAGAGTCAGAGACTAAAAAAAATATGATTTATGTCCTCGTTCAATGATTTTAAAGCAGTTTTATCCATACGTGTTTTGTAATGTACACTGGCAAATTCAATAAGAGATTCTGTTACCCACGACCTCTCTGTGGTTGGAGACCTTAGGGTTCTTGGAAGGTATGTGCTCATTAAACAAAGATTAGTGGAGTTGCCTTGAAGCTCACCAGTTAAGATACATCGAATGTTTTCCCTCATTACTTCTAGAACACTCCTATTTATTCTGGAAGCCACCCCAGTTCCTGTGTTTCCCTATGCATTCCAATTTCTTGCCCTAGACTTGGGTGTTAAGCACGTCAGCTGCATTTCTTACAATCATTCCCCATAAGCTAGCAAACATTAGGGGCTATTCCCTGACTTAGCGGAGAAAACTGGTGGGATTTGGTTATGGTCTTACCTCCGTTACCTCTGTAACTTTGATATTTTTTTTCTCTCTTAACCCTGGCAGCTGCAGTAGATTGGAAATGTGCCAAAAGGCATTTGGAGATTTATTTATAGTTTGTACCAATGCAGTTTGAAAATTCTATAGCCAAACTCAGGTATTTCATTTTCATATTAACAAAGTTTGAAAAATTGAATAGTTTTTAAAATTTATTTTTTATTTTTTAATGTTTTTTTTTAATTACAAAAGAAAACACCGAGTGGTCAGATTCTCATCTCCAGAAAGTCTGAGCAGATGGTTTGTGCACATGTGGGCATCATCTATTTTCCTCTCCATAAAAAAGAGACAAGCCTTTGATTCTAAAGGCTTTCTTTGCATCGCTCCCTCAGTCCGTGGTGCCTAATACATTATTTTATGGTGCTGGTGTTTTACTTTTCAGCCTACAACATGCTTTGTGCCTTGTGAGGGTGGAGTCCATGATTTACTGCAGTGGCCATGTGGAATTCTGGAGACTTAACCTGCGCATGTCAATACAAGAGGGATATTTGACCTTGGGAGCTAACCTAAGCCTGAACAGATGGACCTATAAACACGACTAAGTACCAGCAAGTTAAAAATCTGATCCTTTCTCTCACTGTATTCTAGTATTTCCTGGGATGGGATAATTGCTAAGGGAGCTGGTGGCCTTTCTGCCTAATGTATTCATATGCTTCTAGTCTCTTTCTCCACCGACATCATGGGGAGAGGGTGTGTTGTTCGTGCTTCAAAAAGCTTGTGTTATAATCAGACCACTTCTTTGAAAATGTGGCATCATTGCACTGATGATTCAACTCTCTTAGTGTGGGGACAAGACCTTGAGAGAATGGCTGTGGTCTCTCACCATTGCTGTAAATAATTCACTCATCTTGACCCCAACGGCTGATGCTCATTCTTGACCCTGTACCTGTCAGCTTGCCATGCTCATGCTGTGCCAGTTTTATTCTGTGGCTGTGGTAAAACACTCGGACCAAAAGCTGCTTTGGGCAAGAAAGGGTTTATTTCAATTTCCAGGTGGCAGTTTATCACGGAGGGAAGTCGGGACAGGAAGTCAAACAGGAACTTGAAGGAGAAACTATGGAGGAATACTGCTTGCTGGCTCACTCATAGGCTCATTTTAGCTAGCTTGCTTATATAAACTAGGACCAACTGGGTAAGGAATGATACCACCTATAGAGGGTAGGACCTGATTCCCTAGAACTGGAGTTATAGATGGTTGCAATTGGTGACTATGTGGGAACCGAGCCCCAGAGGTTCAGTAAGTACTTCTTAACTGTTGATCCATCTCTCAAGCCCCAACTTTCAAAGGTTTTAATCTGATCCTCTCCACATGTATTTTAGAACATAAGGCTGAATTTTTTAAAATATTAAATATCAGGTTCTGGTACAAATTTTCATCCTCAAACAAAAAATAATTGGTGGGTTGAACAAGAACGGCCCCTACAGTCACCAGGGAGTGGCACTATATGAAAGGATTAGAAGGATTAGAAAGTGTGGCCTTGTTGGAGGAAGGGTGTCACTGGGGATAGACAGTGAGGTTGAAAATGCCCATACCAAGCCCAATGTCTCTCTCTTGGCCTGCAGATCAGATGTAGCTCTCAGCCACTTCTCCAATGCTCTGAGTACAGCCATGCTCCCCTCTACGATGATAATGTGTGAAACCTCTGAAACTGTGAGCAAGTCCCAGATGAAATGCTTTCTTTTATGAGTTGCCTTGGTCATGGTGTCTCTTCACAGCAGTAGAACAGTGACTAGGGCAATAACACGTCCTTAAAACCCAAACAAACAAACCAAATCCAAACCCTATTCCTACTGATCAAATCTTTTCTGGAAAGAATGTATGTTGAGTGTGAGGTGGATACCTAACTTTTCTGTTTTTATTTTGTGAAAAATCTGTGCAGTAGAAATTTCTGGAGAGTTGAAAAAAGTATTCTAATATTCCTGAGGTCATTTTGGACTATTTTAACTCATTTTTTTCCTGTGTGGTTTTAAAGTAGCCTTATAGTAATTTACTAAGCAGTGTCTTGGAGGGAATAATCAGTTGTCTCTGCCTGTGTTTTAGGAGGAGGTATCAGCCAGAATAAATCCCGTTCTGACCAAGTAATGGACACTTAGCACAGTTGCACAGTAAAAGTTTGTTTCTTGCTCATGCAAAGACCCAGTGGGTCTGAGAGACTTCTTTCAGCAGTGAGCGTCCTTGAAGTGACTGGTCAACCTGAGATCTTTTCATCTTGGGGCTCAGAAATCTCAGTCAAGATCTCCTCCTTGGTTGCTGCAATGGAACAGGGGGATTGTAAGGGTCATTTGAGCTCTTCATCTTTGAAAAGTGAGGCCCGTTAATCCCGATCACATTTCATTGGCCAACACCAGCCACATGGTCCCAAGTGCATTGGGAAGTGAAATATTGTGTGTGTCTTGGGAGGTAGTGAAAACCTTGAAACAAATATAAGCTGGCTATTTCTATTATTCCCTGAGACTGATTCTTTATGAACGAATGATTTATCTCAGAGCTCAAGATTATTTCAACAAAGAAACTTGACACATGTAAATGTATACCATTAAATTTGGATTGCCGGACAACTGGGAAATCATTGGCATCTCAGAGATGACTTGAGCATGGGTCTACATAGAGAATGTACTTGGAGTAGACACATGATAGCCATGTGTATTGTCAAAATGCCATCTTTTGTTCTTCTACTTTCTTTAGAAAATTGGTTCCCTGCCACTTTCTCTAATCCCACCGCTTTGGAAAGGCCTCCCCCCCCAAAAAAAGTATCAGATTTTTATCGGTTCACAGTTTGCTATAGTGATGTGTAATCTTGCCCTAGGTAATGACTGCTTCACAAACATGGCCAGCCGAAGCTTGGGTATGAAACCTGCAAAATTATTGATACTGATGAATTGCTTTCAAGTTACAGATAAATAATTTTATGTGGTCTATTCTTAGAGTTAACATTAGATGTAAAAACAAGAGTATGGACACATATCCTGTTACCTGTTTGCTTTGGTGATGCCCTGATTTAGGTCTGCTAATGGGAACTCTGAGCTCATTTTAACTAAAGAATTCAAGGCATAGGATTTTGTGTTGTAAGCATCATTATTTCTCAGCTCTATTCAGCCATGGCCAAATGGCTCACAACATGACCAACGGTTAATTTTAAAGAAAAAATTTAACAAGTTAATTATCTGCAGTCCTTAGAGCATATGGTTCCTTCTGAGGTCAGTGACTCGTTACACATTTCTTAATGGTGTAAAGCATGGCGATGAATAATGTGTGCACTGCATGTTTTATTTTGTTCATTGTTGGCAATTGAATGCAAGGCCTCACACGTTCATTATTATTTTCCCTCTATTTTATTGAAGCAAAATCGACAAATAGAATTTATATAATCAAGCACACAATGTGACATGTACACTCTGAAGTGATTACTACAATCATGTTGATTAACACCCATCACCTCACATAGTTACATTTTTCTGACTCATTTTTTTTAAAAGCAAATTTTGAGTATGAAGTAGAATATTATTAATTATAGCCATCACACTAAATATCATATTCCTTGAATTTATTCATCTTATAACTGGGAGAGAGGTACAACTAATATCTCTCCATTCTCCAACTCCATATTCCCTGACAACTACTGTTCTATTTTCTGATTACGAGTTCATATTAATTTAAATTTAGCATTTATTTATTTTTATTTTATGTCTATGGTTCATTTAGTCTCCATGAATGTCTGTGTAACCACACATATACAGTACCTACAGAGGTCAAAAGAGGGTCTTGAATTCTCTGGGAACTGGAGTCACAGACGGAGTCCCACCATGTGGCTGCTGAGAACTGAACCCACGTCTTCTGGAAGAACAACCAGTGCTCTTAAGCACTGAGCCATCTCTTCAGCCCCAAGTTCAGCTTTGAATGACATTTTTGGTCAGACCTTATTGTCATTGGGGTGAAATATCTGAGAAACACAACTTGAGGGAGGAAGTATTTACTTTTCCCACAGGTTCCAAGGTTTCAGTCCATCATGACAACAAGGACATGGCAGAGAGAAGCCCATTGCATCCTGGTAGCCTGGAAGCAGATACAGCACACGGGAATGAGGAGGGCAGGGCATAGGCCCCAATGACAATCCCTAGCGATGAGCTTCCTCCAGGTAGGCCCTACTCATGACATGTTAGTGAGTGTTCTCCTACAAAACAAACTAATAGAATGAATACAAACTACAAAGGGGAGTTTGTTTACTGGAGTGGCTTCCACAGTTCAGGTTGGTTAGTCCAGTAATGGCCACCTACTCGCTGTTTCATCCTTGAGACTAGATGCCCCAGTTGTCCTGGTCTGGAGATGAAGACCTGGGCATTCCTGGAGACCCATAGGTCTTCAGTCCCTGGGGGAAGGCTGTAGAAGCTGAGTTCTGATATCGATGAAGGATTGCAGCCGTAGGGTAGATGTCCTTACCAGCAGGCAGTGAAGGCAGGCATGCAAAAGCAACAGCTGTATGTCTGGTGCCACATACCCTGGGGATGGGCCTCCCCCCGCTCAGTTGATCCCTCCAAGAAATACCCTCATAGTCCAGAGGCATGTCCCATAGTTGATTCCAGATCCAATCACATCCATGACTAACAGTCACAACCTCCTTTCCACAGCCTTTTAAGAATGTCACTATATTATGAATCCATCAAGGAATTAGTACACTGGTGAGGTCTAATTGCTCCCCCCAACCCCAACTTTGGCCAGGTGTCTGGCCCCAGCATCCTCCTCTCCTCTTTTTCTCACTCCTCCCTTTTCTCTTTCTCTCCTTCTATCTATTCTCTCTGCCCTCCAGCCAGGCCTATTTCTCTCTCCTGCCTAGCTGTCAGCTGTTCGGCTCTTTATTAGAACAATCAAGTGTTAGTCAGACAAAGTAACAAAGCTTCACAGAGTTAAACAAATGCAACATAAAAAATGCTATGCATCTTTGCATCATTAAATGAGTATTCCACAGCATAAACAAATGCAACACATCTTCAACTAATATTCCACAAGACCCAACTGCTGATAACCAAACTCCCAATGAATAAGCCTATGGTAGACATCAAATATTAAAACTGTAACAACATCTAAGTGAGATGTAACATTATTTTTGTTCTGTGTCTGGCTTATATTGCTTACTATAATGCCCTCTGGTTTAATCTATTTTATTATAATGGCAGGATTTCCTTATTTTTTTGTGAATAAGTAGTGTTTCATTGTATGCAACATTGTATCTATATGGCTTTTCTATTCTTTGTTAATAGTACATAGTTTACTGCCATATCTTGGCTGTTGTGACTAATACTATAATGAGCGGAGGGGTGTGAATATCCATTTTCAACATTGGCCTCATCTAGATATGGTTAAAACATATGGGAGATATGTTTTAATTAAAACATATTTATTTTTATGAGTGTTTGCCTGTCTGTATATATGTGCATGAGGTACATGCTATGCCCAAGGAGGCCAGAAGATGGCAGTAGATCCCCTGGAACTGGAGTTACAGATGCTTGTGAGCCACCACATAGATGCTGGGACCTGAACCTGGGTCCTCTGCAAGAACAGCAAGTGCTCTTGTATGTCTCCAGCCCTGTATTTTTATTTTTATTTTTGAGGAATCTCTATACTATTTTTGTTTTTTAAATTTATTTTAATTAACTAATTAATAATTTTTCCCCAGCTCCATCACAATTTACCCTCCCTCCCTCCTCTCCTCCTAGTCCCTCCCTTAACCCCCCTTCCCCTATCCACTCCTTCTCCTTTCTCTTCAGAAAAAGACAGACATCCCATGTCTATCAGCCAGCCAGGGTCTATCAAGTTGTAGCATTGGTGGTATAGTGGTGAGCATAGCTGCCTCCCATACTATTTTTATAGTGAATGCACCAATTTGCACTCTCAACACTATTCAAGCCCCTTTCTCTTTGCCCTTATCAAACACTTAGTGTCTGTCTTAGATACATAGTCAAATGAACATAGTAACAAATACAAAGTAACAAAATGAAAGACAAGATCCCTTTGTGGTTTAGATTTGCATTTGCATGAGTATTGTCTGAGGGCCAGCACCACTCACAGATCAAAGTGTGATAAGGACAGCATGGGAAAAGAAAATTATAGGCCAGTTTCCTTGAACACCTATGCCAGAATTCCCAACAAAATTCTAACAAATTGAATTCAGCATTACTGTAGCAGGTACACTGGCTGTGTTTCTTGTCTCTGTAACATGACACCTTGCAGAAGCAACTTAAGGAAAGAAGGATAAGAAGCATTTATTTTGGCTCACAGTTTTAGGGCGGGCAGTCCACCATGGCAGGAAAGGCAGGGTGGCCAGGGCAGCTTTGTCTGTAATCATGGGAGTTTACATTTGCAGCTATGCATATTCTGGCAGATCAGGAAGCAGAGGGCTCAGGTGTATCTAAGGATGGATATAGCCTTTAAGGTCCACCCAGAGTGGCTGACATCTGCCACTCTAACATGAGCTATATTTCACATCTAAAATGTCCCATAGATGTTAGGAAGAGAGCCACCAGCTGGGGACCATATTAGTGTTCAACAACATTAGCCTTCAGGGAATGTTTTACACCCAAAGGCTGGCAGAGGGATTTCACATCACCATCAAGTTGGAGTTCACTCTGAGATGCCAGGATGTTGCAAATAGGTGAAAACAATAAATGTGAAGCCCATGCTGACACAATGGGGAAAGAAGTCATACAGACATCTCAAGAGACAGAGAAAAGCCTTTGGCAGCATTCAGCATCCTTTCATTAAAAACTCTCGACAAATTAGGTGTAGAAGGAATGTACTTCAAAATAACAATGACAGTACATGGCAAGCTCACAGGCAATAAAAAGGGAAAACTCCACTTAATTAAAAAAGTGGGTGAAAAGACTTGAACATTTTCCCAAGGAAAACACACAACATGGCCAACCAGTATCATGGCAGCACACTGGACGCCATTGGTCATCAGGGATTTCAGTGCTGTGTGCTCCAGAAAGCCTGCAATAGAATTCCAAGTGAAAGGTAAGTTATTGCTACTTGGATTTTTTATATTACAAAATACATTAAGAAATACTTGACCATTCTCAGTATGGGGAGGGATGGAGAGGGAGAACAATGAAAGAGATATCTTGATAGAAGGAGCCATTATGGGGTTGAGGAGAAACCTGGTGCTAGGGAAATTCCCAGGAGTCCACAAGGATGACCCCAGCTAAGACTCCTAGCAATAGTGGAGAGGGTGCCCCCTAAGTTGGCCTTCCTCTGTACTCAGATTGGGGATTACCCTAATTGTCATCATAGAACCTTAATCTGGTGACTGATGGAAGCAGACGCAGAGATCCACAGCTAGGCACTTGGCTGAGCTCCTGCAGTCCAGTTGAAGAGAGGGAGGAGGGATTGTATGAGCAGGGGGTGGGGGTTGTCAAGATCATGATGGGGAAACTCACAGAGACAGCTGGCCCAAGCTAGTTGGAGCTCACAGACTCTGGACTGACAGATGGGGAACCTGCATGGGACCGAACTAGGTACTCTGAATGTTGTGTGGCTTGGTTTATTTGTGGGACCCCTGGCAGTGGGACCAGGATTTGTCCTTGGTGCATGAACTGGCTTTTTAGAGCCCATTTCCTATGGTGGGATACCTTGCTCAGCCTTCATGCAAGGGGGAGGGGTTTGGTTCTGCCTTAACTTGATATGGCAGACTTCGTTGACTCCCATAGGAGGCCTTACTGTCTCTGAGGAGTGGATGGGTAGTGGGGTGTGGGGAAGTGGGATGGGACACAGGGAGGGGAGGGAAGAGGAACTGTGGTTGATAAGCAAAATGAAAAAAATTTAAAATAAAAAAAGAAAATACACACACACAAAGAAATGCTTGACCATTCTCAAATCTAGACTTAATGAAGCAGCTACATTTTATTATTTTTGTCCCCTGCCTTCCGTGTGTGTGTGTGTGTGTGTGTGTGTGTGTGTGTGTGTGTGTGAAGGCTGGGTGTTGACATTGCATTTCTTCCTCAATCATTCTCCATTATATTTTCTGAGTGAGTGTCTCTCATTTAACCTGAAACCAATTAGGTTAGATGGACTGGCCAGATAGCCCAGAGATGCCCACTTCTCTGCCTTTGCCAGCACTAGGGTTGCAGGGATGTGCTGCCACACCCACATTTGCTAGCATAGATGCTAGGGATTGAACTCAAGTCATCATGTTTACACAGCAACAGCTGTACTGACTGAATACTGACAAACTCCCCAGCTCCTGTTTTATTATCACTGTTGTTAAAAAAACTTAAAATAAATCAGCCTGAAGAGTGAGATACTTGAAGCCATAGTTGGTAGTGTGTATCTCACTGGGTCTTAACTATGCTCAACCTTAGCAAGTCATTGATATTGACTAGACAGTCACTCCTGAAGATGAACACAATCCGTTTGTCCTGGCTAAGTTATATGTCAAGTTGACACATGCTGAAAGTTATCTGAAAGGAGGGAACCTCAACTGAGAAAATGCCTCCATAAGATCCAGCTGTAGAGCATTTTCCTAGTTAGTGATTGGCGGGGGAGGGCTTAATCCATTGTGGGTGGTGCCACCCCTAGCCTGGTGGTAGGCTGAGAAAGTCAGTAAGCAGCACCCCCTCCATGGCCTCTCTATCAGTTCCTGCCTCTAGGATCCTGCCCTTCTGGGGTCCCTGCCCTGACTTCCTTCAGTGATGAAGATTGATGTGGAAGTGTGAGCCAAATAAACCATTTCCATTCCAAGCTGCTTTGGTCATGATGCTTCATCGCAGCAGAAATAACTGTAACTAAGATGTCATGCTTTGTTCTAAAGACAGTTTGGGTAAAATTTTATATTCAAGGAAGTTAATTTATATTTAAACTTTTATAGTTCATGATGCAAATTTAAAAGCATAAGCATTATCATTCTTAAGGCATGTAATTTCAGGCTTATGTAATGAAAACAATAAATCTTCTGAAATGTAAGCTATCATTATTGAGATAATATGTTGAACATTTTTTTCAGAAGATTCACAGAACCTTTAAACTTTGGCACAGCCTATCATTCTTGTGACTGTTTATGTACTAGACTACAACAAATAGAAAATAATGAAAGAATATCACATTTTTGTACATTTGCTTTTTTTTACATAAATAAACTCATGGAGAGATGAGATATAATATGACATTATCAAAATCTTTGTGGCTAAATTTAGTTTTAATAGGATTTCAGGTCTGTTGTCTTTTGGCAGCTGGAAAATCTTTGATTAATCTTCGTGAAAAGAAATTAAACTTTAAACCTTAGATACCAGAGAAAAGGCTGCTAAGGTGCACAGAGACTAAGCTTATTAACTCCAAGATTAATCAGTCAACATTAGCAAATTCACAGTTAGAATACAACGCTGATAAATGCGTAATCCTTAAATGATGTTCCGATTCGATTTACCATATTTGCTAATTCCCGAGTCATAATGATTCATTATAACTCTGATAGCCTGAATTTCTCTCACAGAGATTTCAATTTGCACTCTTCACCTGCTTTAAGTTTTAAGATAGCATGTCAGGGTGATCTGCTAACATGAGCTTAGAGAACAATTGTTCAAAGACGGAAAGCGCCAGGGTTTCAGAAAGCAGTGGGCTCAGCAGCGTTCTCAAAACCTGATGGCAAGGGATGAATTCATGTGGGCTCCATTTCCAGAATGTTTAGCTTTTCCCTGTAGAATCTTGTGTAATTATTTTCCCTGCAAAAACCTTGATTTTCTTTTTAAAAAAAATATTTAGTTTCAAATTTTTTTATGTGTGTGTGTGTGTGTGTGTGTGTGTGTGTGTGTGTGTGTGTGTGTGTAGTATGTGGGTGCCTGCAGAGGCCAGAAGAGGGCGCTGGATACCATGGAGCTAGAGTTACAGGCAGTTGTGAGCCACTGAAGTTGTTGCTGGAGACAATAATTCCCATTCTTTGGAAGAACAGCAAGTGCCGTTAACTGCTGAGCCATCTCTTTAGTTCAATAAACCTTGGTTTTCCTATCAGTAAAATGGGGCTATGTCAGGCTCCTCTATCACAGCCTCATTGCAAACATCAATGGAGTAATATACCTTGTGACACTTTGTGGTAGTGAAGTCATTGTCATGTGGAAAATGAACAATAATCGTTTGTTATTATTTTTATGAACACGGCAGTAATATTTTCAGAGCGAGGGGTTACTTGAGTCCTTTGACAGTTATGTAGATATAAATGTGTCCATGCTTGAGTGTGTGGTCCTTGGATGAAGGGAATGGCAGACACGTTAGGGTTGGTCCTCACAATTTCGGCTCATTGCTAGAATTTATAATGCAAATATAAAATACTGCTTATAATAACGAAGATCCCCACGAAGAAATCATATCTGTAATAATGGGTATAATTACAATGGATGGATGGCATCATTAGGATGTGATGGGTATTTAAGAAGCAAGTTAGAAAATATTAACGTTATGTATGTGTTAATCTGGAGTGTTTATGCCGATACGGAGCCACGACTGTGGGAAAGTTATTAGATAGCAATCAAGACATTTTTATTGTCTGAAAAGAACCCTGCACGGAGGGAAGCCAGAGAAATGGGCTTGTCTGAGAGCAGCAGATATATCCAGGAAGAGAAGTGTCAGAAGAGTGCAGGACATCCCACTGGGAGTCAACATTCTGGGCTCCTTCCATATCACGCAGTGTGGCTGATGATTGAAACCTGACAAAGCATCTGTTAAAGTAATGCAGAGATCATTTGCATGCAGGCAGGGGCACCCCGAAGACATACCCCTATTGTGTGTATAAAAGGAACCAGGAAAACACAACGACTACACGGAGCTTGGAACCGCAACTGAAACATCAAGGCCTCGTCACCCTTCCAGACGGAGGTAGATACGTTCATTACAGACTGGTCATCAGATAGGAAGAAAGATGGAGTTACCTGGAATGCATGATTCTTTCAGGGATGAAAATATAAAGTGAACAAAGAGCAAAACGATAAAGATCCAGAAGTTAATTTTCACAGATAACTTGATCTAGATCTTTTTCCACATAAAAAATACCTTGCTTTGTTACAGGACATATGCTTCGATTTGACCAGTGTTTTGAAGTCACTTACATGAGTAGAAGAAGATTTCATAAATGCAATGAACAGGCTTGGGGTTGTAGGGGAAGCTGGGCAACGGATCTGGATCTTCAAAGGCTTGTAGTGGAGAAGGAATAAGGAAAGATTGGGAAGAAGAGTATGTGATTTGAAGTACATTACCACACACACACACACACACACACACACAATTCCAAACAAGTAGTACCTCTTCTGATGAGGCCCAGGGCAACAATCTCTGGCTATTTTCAAAGAGAGTGTGATCTCGTCCACTTAGGCTCATCTTATTATGCAGTGGCAGTTATTCATCTATCTGTCCAGGTATCAAACATTTATAGACAGTCAATTCTACCAGGCACCGGCCTATAAAAATGAGCTAACCTTTTATGGAGTTCGTAGTGTAGTAAAGGAAGATACCACACTATACTGTGGCTTTATTTACTTGCCTCAGCACTAGGACCGGAAAATGTGAGGAGAGTAGGAACATGAATGGAAGACTAGCATAAGTATTATCAGTATTAAGGTTGGTTTAAAGATGATCCATTTGGAAGCACAGAGTTTTAGGTCTCAGAGGTCATGAGATTGACCGCTTCCATTGCACATGGAGAAAAACGTGTGAGGAGGTGGAAGATCGACTCAAAGCAACATGGTTTATTGGCAACTGAACTGAGAGTTGAATCCACCCCAGGGTGTTTCAGCTCCAATTTGTTCTCCTTCTGATCAAGCCGGTTGCCTAAGGAGGGTTAATGGTTGATATAAATGTTTTATGGAGGGTTGGTGCCAAAGAACACATGCCTAGATTGTCGTTTAAAAGGGAAATAAATTAATGATATGAGCAACTTAATGGAAGGTACCAGATTAGAAGGAGATTAACTCTGCAAAGAGCAGCAAGGAGCAGGTTTGGCTTTATGAAGATACTGTCTTACAAATTAGGGAGTCGATATTTGCTGTGACTGATGTGAGCATTAAGAGACAGAGGCAGATGTGCAGAGCCTATAGGAGGGTATCCAGGCCCACTTAGGGGTGTTTGCAATGGAATTTCATCCCTTAGCAAACTGAAAAATCCATCAATAAGGCTGAATTAAAGTTCGTTGGCCACTCCCTCAACCTTTTTTTTTTTGCCAGACAAGAATGTACAGACCTGTTAAACAGCTATTATTAAAATAATATCAAGATGATAACAGGGTCTGTCGTGTTAGAACTTTCTGGAAGCTGGACACTTACTGTACCACTGATTAGCTGTTGGCTTTGGAGAAGTTGCTAAACTCGACCAAGGCTCAGTTGTTTCATTTATAATGTGAGACATACAATGTGAGACTATTTAGAGAGCCCTGTAGCCTTAAAAACTCGGTCTTAGCAATAGATGATATTTACTTGCACAAAAAGTACCACACAAATGGTTAGCTGAACCATGTGTTCTACGTGATAAGCCCTAGTAAATAAAGTCGTTGATAGGCAGGAATAGAAAGAAAAAAATGATAGCCCACTCATTTTAATGAGTACCCTGACAGTATACAAAATGGTTTATTATTAAACCATTCCACTAGTAGAGAAATTGGAAATATCACAATAAAAAATTTCAATTTTCCATTTCACTAACTTTATTGAATTGCCAAGGCATATGACAGCAGCCAGAGTTGATACATTAAATGTGGATGTTTAAGAACAAAGTTAATATGTGATATTGTTGTTTTCCCTTTTAGCTCTTTGCTGCTAACCCCTCTAACATTAAATAAATCTTCTTTCTTTGCTTATTGCCAAAAAGCACATATTTTTGATAGTTCGAGTGTGTTTCCAGCTAATTCTTCATTTTTCTGTAAAGTCAGTAAATCACTGTGAATTCTTTTTTTTTTTTTTTCAATGCCAAGTGTAATACAATGTTAATGTTCCCTGGGTTTCCAGCATCTGGCTTCTGGCTTCTATTTTCAGTTTATGATCCTGGCATCTCTATTTGGTAAAAGTCTGCTTATGTTTTTCAAATCTGATGTAAAGCCATTTTATAGCAGAGCGTTTCTGAACTGAACCTAAAGCAAACAGAGTTATCATAATTCTAGCTACGTGCTTCCTAAGGAAGCAACAGAATGCTTTTTAAAAACAGAGCTTGCTCTCGGGCTCCATGTATCGTTGTATGTATGTGTTTATACTGCGGACGTTAATATCTTCACCCTTTGAGCTGATGCTAGCACAGAGAGCCAGTGTCTCCTCTCTCTGACTGCTCTGTGTTTCCACGCCAGCACGGGTGAATGTCTTTTCCTGGGACTCAGGCCCTGTTTTTCTCTGTTCGCTCTTGACATTTCCTAACTGCAGGGGGTCTTGGGCTGCATTATAGTCCAAAGATCAGCCATTAATTGGAAAGAGTAAGTTTGTTGAGAAGTAAAACTCACACAGTCCTATTTTAAACTATATACAATAAAAATATTATATGTATTTATATATAATTTTTATTTAACAACTTCTGAGGAGAGTTTGGGGAGATGGCTGTTAGTAAGAGTTGGCCCTTGGGGCCCGAATTCTATCATCAGAACTCAAGCTAAGAAAAGCAGCTGGGCATATTAGAGTATGTCGTGAAGATCTTCTGTTGAAAATAAAAGAACACGACCCAACCCAAAACCAAAACAAGGATCACCCTGGTAGAAGTAGAAGCCAGGATGCTAGGTTAGGCTGAAACCACATTGGTTGGATAACTTCTTCTTAAAAAATAATTTTGTGTGTGTGTATGTGTGTGTGTGTGTGTGTGTGTGTGTGTGTGCATGAGTGTGCATATGCATGCATAATGGCATTCCACTTCAAGTGTGTGGAGATCAGAGGATCACCTTCAGGCGTTGGTTCTCCCTTCCATCTTGTGGGGTCTGAGTGACCAAACTGTCTTCAGGCTTATGCAGCAAGCGTTTCACCCACCGAGTCACCTTCCTTATCCAGGAAATTCTCTTCTACAGCAGGGTGGGGAGCTCTCTAATTTCCACCACCTGAGGCTCCGTGGTTCCGGGTTTGCAGGCCACTTGTCTCAGTATCTTTTGCTGAGCAGATAAATCAATTCCTGCCTGCTGACGTTTCTTCAGCCACGTTGTTACATTTTGTGTGGTTATTTAACTTTCCCAGAGTATAATTTGTTTTTCTCTTATCTCTCTCAGAGTAAGAAGAACAGCTTGTTTCTTGGAGGGAAGCCAAATCAAAATCCACACAGAACAAGCCAGCACTCTGCTTGGCAATGGAGCACTCTCTTCACAGTTGTTGGTCTGTCTCAGATTCTTTTTGGGTCCTTTCACTCAGGAGAGGAAAGCATTTGGGAATCTGGACGTGAGTAGATGCTTAAGTCTAAGTGGGAAGAAAGTTGGACTTTTGCTCTGTGAGGGCCACATGCTGGCACCACCCTGGTGACATTCCACTATCACAACACTCAGGGTGGCTTACGAGAGTGTGTGCTGTTCCCTGGTAGCAATGTTTGCTTGCTGTGCCTGTCTGACAGGCTTCTAAAAGACTCACAACACGGGCTCCACCTGTTCAAACTCTATCATGCAGCAACATTCAAAACCACAGTGGGATTGAAATCACACCCTACTCCACTCCTTCTAGAAGACTCCACTCAGTACCCTGGCAGTCGTGCAAGGGGAGAGGGAACCAGGCTCTTTCAATCAATGCCAGTTTGTGACTAATTACACGGAGAATGATGGGTGACCACATGACCCACACTGCAGTGATCAGCTGGGTGTGACGTTTTCCTTCAGCTCACTGCTGATCCTTCTGATTAGTAGCCAGCATGACTCAAGAAGTAATATGTTTCCACCGTCATTGGTTGTCTCACATGACCGAGGGTCACTTTATCCAACACTCTCCATCCGATGATGGTTGTGTTTCTCAATAGGCGTTACAATCAGGAACTACATGTTTCTCTCCATGTGGACTAAATATTTTATAAGCTTATATAACACACGCTTTACAAAGGAATTTTCTTCAGTTAATATCTGTTGTAAAGCCCTGGCATGATTCAAACATGGTCCATGTGTGGCGCTCAGAGGACAGCCTTGGGTACTGGTCTGGCCTTCACCTCCATCTTGGTTGAGTTAGGATATCTTGTTTACTGTTGTGTATGCCAGACTAGCTGGCTCATAGGCTCCCAGGAATCTCCTCTCTGCCTCCCATGTTGAAGGAATGCTAGGATCATATCTGTGTGCTACTGTGTCTTGGCTTCAAGTGGGTTCTGGGAAATCTGAACTCAGGTCCTCATGCTTTGTGGCTAGTACTTTATCTAATGAGTCATCATGTTTTTGACATACTAAATATTCCTTAAAATGGCAACATGAGAAATAAAATGAATGTTAATAAAAACTATCCCCAAATCTTAAAAATGTCTAGCAAATCTCTTCTAGCACTAACTGCTGTTGACATGCACGTAGTTAATAAGAAATGGTCTTAAATGAGTTGGTAAGTTTGGTGCATCAACTCTTTGTCTAATTTTTCAGCAAAATGATTTTTCAAAAGCTAGCCAGGTCCCCTAAGGACACCCTTTTCACAGCAGACCAGAAGCATGCCTGTGTGGTGTCAGAGAGGCATCTGATGGGAATGTTGGCCTGGCTTGGCACTGTGAACCCAGGAGAGGTGTCTATAATTTTCTTCATCCCTGCTGATGGCCACGCTTTTCTGAATGTCCCATTAAGGAAGGACATAGGCTTTCTTCTTTACTGACTCTT
Organism: Peromyscus nudipes; assembly: GCA_902168325.1. Lineage (NCBI taxonomy): Eukaryota > Metazoa > Chordata > Mammalia > Rodentia > Cricetidae > Peromyscus > Peromyscus nudipes. Next base: position 28,761 of record CABHPH010000826.1, read on the forward strand.
TCTCACAATGTTCTAGCATTTTCTTGACCTTGGATGTCCTTCCTCACCCCAAATGTTCTTTGCTACAGTCTTGTTTATTTAATTCTTAACTAATTTTCTTGTACTGTATTATATATATACATATATGTATATATATTTACATAGTGTGCATACACATATAAATTACACACATATATACTATATATAAGATTGTCAGTGGTTTCTTCATTTTTGAGGTCTGTGATAGCTTGTTTATATATGTATGCACGGTTTCACCGTGTAGCCCAGGCTGGGCCTCAAACATGCCACATAGCCTGGAGTGCTCTCTAACTTGTGAACTTCATTCAGTCTCCTGCGACCCGATTACCCAGGTAAATGCTGCAGTTCACAGCTAACCCTGTAGGCGTCTATGTTGCACTCTGATTTCTTTCTCATTCTACCTTCTGGCAAATTGTTCCTTCTCAACGTCCTCTGAAGTTTCGTTTGTAATCCGCCCCTTGAATGTGCCAAAGAGTTCTGCTTTGGTAAAACTGCCATTGGTTTACTGATGTTTGATTTCAGAAAAGGGGCTGCAGCTTTGTTGTCTGTGGTGGTTTGAATGAAAATGGCCCCCAAAGGGAGTGGCACTGTTAGGGGGTGCGGAGTAGGTTTGGTCTTGTTGGAGGATGTGTGTCACTGTGTGTTGGCGGGCTTTGAGGTCTCTTTTCTCAATCATCACTCAGTGTGACAGTCAGTTGACTTCCTGTGGCCTGCAAGATGTAGCACTTTCAGCTCCAGCACCAAGTCTGCCTGCATGCCACCATGCTCCCATCATGATAATGGACCGAACCTCTGAAACTCTAAGTGAGCCACCCCAAATGTTTTCTTTGTAAGAGTTGCTATAGTCATGATGTCTCTTCACAGCAATAAAAACCCTAAGACATTGTCCATATGAAGAACACACACACACACACACACACACACACACACACACACACACACAGAACAGTCATTTAGAATCTGTTTAGAATATCCTTGTTTGATTTCTAATTTTGGCAGTTTGGAAGGGCAAGAAGTCACTATGTAGGAACTGGAAAGATGGCTCAGTAGCTAAAAGCATGAACTGCTTTTGCAGAGGACTGAAGTTTCGGTGTCTCGCCCTTAGGTGCCTCACCATAGCCTCAACTCTAGCTGCAAGGGATCCAACACCCTCTTCTGGTTTCTTCAGGCACCTGCAATCATGTGCATAACTTCAATTTTTGAGAAGTCACTGTGTCATGGCAACAGAGATTCATCAGAAGTCACACAAAGTCACCGGAGTGTGATGCTCTGATTCAGTCATAGGCAGTGAGTGGTCACAGGACCAAGAAAAGGCAAACTGTCAACTCCCCACTCCCCTGAGTGTTACGGGATAAATCTTGCTTCCCATCCTTAGCCACACAAAGTTCCAACCCTGAGGGTGTCAGAATGTAGTGGTATTCCAGAGAAAATGTCTTTGAAGGTGCTAGACGCATAAAAGGATACAATTAGAGCTGGACGGTAACCACACCATTTGACTGGTGTCCTTTGAAGAAGAGACAGGGGTATGAAGAGAGACACAAGGGGACTGTGGGTAAGGAACGATAATGCTGTGAAGAGGCAGAGAGATGAAGCTGTGCACAAGGCTGAAGGGAGCCTCGGGAGGGACTGAGCCCCCCTGAGGAATTGGTCATCCAGCTGCACCATGGTGGGAAAGTGAACACAGATAGTGTTTGCTGCCTATTCTGAGAGGCTTGGATGCCAGGATGAGGTACATAGTTCTTGTGGCATCGCAAAGTTGAAAGGATTATTGGTAAAGAGATGAGACCCTTAACTGATGCTTCTGTTTGGAGTAACTGAAATTCTTTCCCGTGAGAACTTCTCCCTAGTTAGAAAGCTTGAATTTTGAACTCTTCCTCTTTGTCCTCAACAGGCTGTTTGCTCCCTTAGATAGAGCGACCACTGGCTGTGTGAGACCTCCACCTAAGAGAGAAAGCTTGAATTTTGAACTCTTCCTCCTTGTCCTCAACAGGCTGTTTGCTCCCTTAGATAGAGCGACCACTGGCTGTGTGAGACCTCCACCTAAGAGAGCAGTGTGCGACAGGGGTCCTGCACACATCAAAACTGGTAAAGATCTAGAGAACAAGGAAAACAACAATCTCAGGGGCTGGAGAGGTGGATAAAGCTAAGGGTGCTTACTGCTCTTCCAGAGAACCCAAGGTAGGTTCCCAGTGCCCACGTCACTCATCGTATAACATCCTGTAACTCTAGCTCCGGGGACTATGATGCCCTCTCCTGTCTTCCTCAGAACCTTTGCACAAACACACGCACCGCCCCCACACCAACAACTAGACAAGCAAAGCCATTGATGTTTAAAGGGTCTGTGACCTTACTCCAGAAAAGATTTTTTTTTTTTAATTTTGCTATTCAGACAGATTTTTTTTTTTTTCTGCAGCGGGATGGGATCTGTGTTGGCTTCAACAGAAGATATGCTAACGCAGGATGGGACTTTAAATTGTTTTCATGACAAAGGCTATAAATTATCCTAGGTGACTCAAATTATTCATGAGAGAGGAGATCTTGATTTATGCACCAGCTTTGTGTAAACTTCATTTTTTTTTGTAAAGTAAATCACTTTCCGTCGACTCACATTACAATCCAAGAACTCTTTATCTTCTTTTAAAAGTCATCTTCAGTTGACACTGGCATTTTATACTTCTCTGCAAACATTTTGTGACCTCAGTGCAAAACTTTACATGAAGCAAAGCTATTTCCAGAAACTGTGTGGGAGGCACGTGGCCCTTGAACAGAGGTGACCCTGGACAATGGCTTATTGCTGGGGCTGTGGGTTCACAGAGCTGGACCCTCTGTCTTCAATGTGCTTCCTGTCTTTGGTGGATTTTGGAACACCAATGTGTTCAAAGAAGCAAACAAGCCGCCATGTGTAAATGCTTTGCGACATGCGAATATGGGGTGTTCTTACAAAAATAGAGTTACATGACTTCATGATAAATAAAACCAGGTTTCCCTTAAGGTAGATCTTTATCAGCAAAACCTTAAAGATGATTAATAGAATCGGTTTGTTGCCGCAGTCCACTTTCTGTGGATAGAGTTTCTATGTATTCACATCCACTACAGACCGCTCTGAGAAGAAATACAATGGGAGAATTCACTTTTCTAGGTGCATTTACCAAGTGTCTAACATGCTCATTGCATTGTATGAGGCTTTGAAAGATCAGGAAGCCATGCTGAAGGAACACTAAGAAGTCCTGATATTATAGAACCAAATGGCTGTGAGCCTTGTGGTGCATAGACAGGTAAGGCTAACCTAGAGAACTCGGGTCATGATGGACAGGTGCCACAGGCAGTGAGTAGCTCTATTAAATACTGAATATTATTGTGTAGAAAATCTCATTAAACGCCGCGACTTGTTATGTAAGGGAATTTTTTTTTTAATATTGTGCTAGCCTGTAAGTAATCAGCACATTATTGACTTGAATTGCTTTATTTAATGGAAAGCATTATTAGCATAGAAAGAGTAGTTCTCATTTTCTTTTTATATTTTTTTCCTCATTATTTCTCTGGGGCTAATACTGTTTGGATACAAAGAACATGTTAATAGTACCCACCTTGAATGCTCCTTTCGAAAACCACAAAGTATTGATTGATTCTTTGTGGGTTTTTGTGCCTAATGAAGGCTAGTCAGAATCAACAACTTTAACAACAATGTTGTAATCTCCCCGCTGTTAAAAAAACAGCAGGGAAACATTTTTTTTTAAGCCACAGAGAAATGATACCCAGTTAGAGGCAAATGAGCACTTTCCAACAATAAGATCTTCCAAATGACTGCGTTTATATCCTTCTCTTAATCCTTGACGAAGATCTCACAATGAAAAATATCTCCGTATAATGAAGACTGCTGCTAACAGGAACATGATAATACAAGGCAGGGTGCCATCTGCTAGAAATGCTGGGACCTCTAATTTCACTATTGTCGGGAGCCCATCATTACCGTTCTATTTATTTAAAAATCTATATTCAAAATCCTAATGCTTCCCGCTTCATAATAAGGCTTTGGTGATGTGTCCTATAAAAACATGTCACCAGACTGTTCTGTGTTTGTCAGGCAATGTCTTTTTACAAAGGCACAAAAGGAAGCTTTCATATGGAATCCACGGCATTAAAAAAAAAAAAAACACTCAGAGGAAAAAGACTGACAAAAATAGCTGACCGACATCATCGATTTTGAGTTCTGGTCCACAGAGCGGATGTTTGGATGCCACATCAGAAGGGTGGGTTTGGATTTCACAGTATTCTGATGCAACAGTACTGCTGTCTTGATTTCTCTGGCTGTGTGAGCATTTCCTCCTCTATTCTTGGGTGACATTTGTTCCCTCCTCCCCACATAGCATAATGTATGGGTGTCTTGCCTGCATGTATGTTTGTGCATTACAGGTATGCCTGGCACCTGTGGAGACCAGAAGAGGGTGTCTGAATCCTTACAGACATAGTTAGATGGTTATGAGCCACCTTGTAGGTGCTGAGAACTGAACTCAGATCCTCTGCAAGAGAGACAGGTGCTGTTAACCCCAGAGCAACCTCTCCATCCTTGTATGCACAAATATTAAGTTAGCTTAATGAATTTGGAAGCAGAAAATCTGAGTGGAGACCCTGGAGTTTTCTTGTGCTGCTGAGTTTGGTTTTAGGCTAACAGGAACCACAGCACGTTGATTTGTCTGCCGTCTGAGGAGACCCTGTCTCAGAACTTAGTTTGGCTTGACCATTCAGTTTAAATACATCTCAGCTCTGAAAAGACGTTGACGTTAGAGATGGATGTGGGAGGGGACACCCATGCCTTCCATGCAACCTCTGAAGCAGAAGGTATGTCAGCCATTTGGCCAAGATCAGCCTGGACCTAAGAGGAAACTTCCAGGCCCACAGTGATTTCCACACCAATGTCTTCGTCCATTTTGTGTCAACATGTCTAGTTTCACACGACTTCATTCTATTTCTTGACCTTGGAGTGGATTGAAACTACTGAAGAACATCTTGTTTTTTTCAAAAGCACCCAAGGCATGAGGTCGGTAGAGTACCAGTCTAGGGCTGCAGCTTGGCCGTCTGATTAGAAAACTGCCTCATTCCCTTCTCCACGAGTACTTTATGACTCTTCCTCAACTTCTCATGTGTGTATGTGCTGGCATATGTGTGCACATACATGGACACCAAGTGACAACCTTGGATGTCATCCTCAGGAATGCTGTTCACCTCCTTTGAGACAGGATCTCTTGCTGGCCCTGAGCTTGCTAGTCAGCCAGAGGGATCCTCCTGTTTCAACCTTCCCAGGGCTTGTGTGACGAACTTGTGCTGATGCACCTGGATGTTTATGCAGGGGTTGGGGGGATGAAACCCAGATCCTCACGCCAGTGAGCCAGGCACTTTCTTCACTGGGGGCCCTCTTCCCAGCTCCACCCCCTGCTTTCCTCCCTGCTCCTTTCTTTCCCAAAGTAGAAAAATGAGAGGGGGAAAAAAAGCTCAATGTATCATTTTGAATTCCTTTGTTCTCTTTATCATGTTCTGGCAACGAAGTAATGACAATGTACAATGTACGGATGGTCCCTCTTGGTGACAGTGTTAACGCCTATAGCCCGCTGCTTGCGACTCTCTGTGTTTGCTTTCTTCTCTGAGATCATTGATGTTGAATAGGTCAGTAGAACGGCAGAGGATTTGAGCATCATCATCATCATCATCATCTTTTTCCCTTGGCTGGGTGTCATCATCATTCCTTTGTATTCCAGGGGTGGGTGAGTCACAGCATAAGGAAAACAGCGTCACTCCACACTCCACACAACAAATTTGTTTTGTGCCAAATGCATCGTCTCACTCCCCGAAGCTGCCTCCTCACACATGCTGTTATCTTTCACAGCCTAGAGGCTTGCGCAGTTGAATTTGGGGATGTGACAACTTGGGTATTCTAATATACAGATGTCCTGACAGCGTGGAGACAGGACGAGGAGAGCCACCCCAGGGGGTGTACAGGATTCTCAGTCAACACTCAGGTGTTGGGTGTTGAGAAGTCTGTCATCTTCTCAGGCTGGGCTGCAGCAAGATTTACAATCATGAATATTGTCAACAATTGTAAACTACAGATTTGGGGTGGCGAAACAGCACGGAAACTGTAATTTTCATTTTTTTTTCTAATATTTCTTGTTCCCCCCTTTGCTGGCTGGGTATTTACAGCCACACATTGCCACACTGGATTCCGTTGTGCCTGTGACCGTGCTGGCTACATAAACACACATTTTGTGGTTACTCCCTTGATTCTCTTCTAAACACTTCCCGCGCTGTCTGTTTCCTGTGCATTTTTGAGCGGTGGCCAGTTTTCCTTAACAAATTCCTTCCCAGTCTGTTAAAAAACACTATGTCTTTACACCCATCAGCATTTCAGATCCTGTGATCACCATGAGCCGTGCAGTTAAAGGAACAGGGATCAAACTGCAAGATCTATCAATCTTTCTACTTCATGGTATAAGGAGGTCATTAGCTGAGGGCAGAAGAAGCTTTCCCCTGACAGTGAGCTCCTTCAGAATCGGTGCATCATGGGAACATTTATAAATTAGTCTCATTATATTTAGGAGCAGCTGGTATGGACCTCCTGTCATAATCATGATTCTGGAAAGGCAATTAACAGGGTCTTGTGAAATGTCAGTAACCTCCATACATTAAAAAAAGAAATTTGGATGAGTTTCAGCTATTACATCCCTGAAGCTTGCTCCCTCTACATCCGTGGTAGTTAACTCAGTGGCCACAGACTCCATCCTGAATGGTGAGCCAGCTGTCTGCATAATATTGATTAACATAGGGTTAAAATGTCCTTAACTGACAGATAGTTATGTAGATCCCATGTATATACACATACCTCTGGTCACAGAGTCACAAAATTCAGGGTTGGAAGGGGCCACAAAGGTCATCTTCTCTGTGAACTATCACTTCTGTTTGGTTCTATAGGGTACGGCATAGGGTTGGGACAAAAGATTTGTGCTCAGCTGAGTGGGTTGAGCTGATTCACACACATTTCTTTACCTTCCAACTTTTCAGAAACTGTAGACTATCTGTGCACTTTGTGAATCTCCCAAGAAAGATATGCGGTACAGGGTTAAACTAAGCTCTTCCGGTCTCTCATGTTTTGTGGTCGGTGCTTTAGCAAACATCAGCCCATTTGCAGTTTCTCATTTTGCAGGAGGACATGCTAAGAACTAGAGGCGGCAAGGCTCAAGTTGGCATGGGAACACACGGCTGCGGTGGTTCTAGCATTCCTGCCTCAGGGCTCCATGTTAGAAGCAGAATGGAGGTTGATTAGATTCCCTCTTAAAGAAGTGGTGCCTCCACCTATATTTCTCCTTCTGATAGCTTGGCTTCTTCTAGGCCCGGTGAGAAGAACTCCAGTAGACCCTCCATGAACACTGATGACCATTTTGGAGGCATAAGCTGAGCAATGCTTAGCATGACCAGTCATTCAGCTCACAGGAATTTAGGTGTTATACTGATCAAGTATTGGTAACCTGGCACAGGCTGGTCACCCGAGTGACACTTTCCTGTCAACTACTTGAGGGGTTCCACAGAAGATGACTGTTTTCATGACCCATCTCCCACCTTCCCTCCATGCTCTGTATCCTGAAAAGATGCTCTTTGCCTTTTGGATTCCAGTTGGAGTGTTATCAGTGGATGGTCTTTGTCATGTCCATGGTTGCCATAGGCAGCCAGCTTCCTCCTTAAGAAGGCCACAATCATGTGCCACGCCTGTGTAACTTACTGCCCACAGCTGACCATTTAGGAATGTGGTTCTCATAACCAGCAACCCCCTCTTGCCTTTTTATGTCTGGAGCTCCAGCAACCTCTAACTGTTGCTAGTCTTGGAGCGTGATGATAACCTGTGCTGTGGTTTGGTCATAATAATTCCATCAACAAACTCCTTTGCTGTAGTCTCTTCAAATTACCCAACTGAAGTACTCTGTTTCCTTCCAAGACTCTGGCAGTTAAGTTACCAGTTGATTGATGTCACTTTATGGATACATTGGCGTTTATCTAGGCATCATGGCAGGCTTTGGAGAATGCTTCAAGAGCAGGCTATGTGCTTAAGAGAACTCCCTCTTTAACTTTTGGGACTGGGAAAAGAAGCTGTGACCTCAGAGGAGGTCTGTATCACCAGTGATTAGTAGCAATCATTTCTGCTCACTGCAGCTCTTTAGGCTGGTATCTATTCATTTAGAAGTTTGTATAAATTAATTATGTGATAAGGCTTTGAAGATTAACACCTTCTCTAGTTTTACTATCATTTTGGAGGTTGATAGAAATAATTGGATACTTAATTGCCCAATACAGTTCCAAACTTTTCGATATAGGTTGCATGAAGTTTAGAGTCAGGAATCTGGAACCAGAGAGGGAGGGAGAGGCTGTAAAGCTGGTCCTCTGTCAGCTGAGCCCTCTCATGTCTACATTTGAATCAGTTAGTTGTATGGTGAATGTCTAGGTAGCATTTTGTCTTTGATATTGGTGATTGCAAAATGGCTACTGCCACTTGCTGGAAGACGGATGTGTAAAATGTCTTAAGATTAGATCCAGTCATGGATTTTTCTAGGACCACGTTCCCCTGACAGCCCAGGACCATAATGTTATTTCCTGAACCTAAACCTATTCATATCTTCAGTTCAGTGGAATGCCATCTCACGGAGGTGACTCAGCCAGACTGTATAGAGAATTCTTTCCTGTCCATCTAGCTCTCCCTCTACCCACTTACCCATGCAGTATTTAGCTGATTTTTACTGTGAATCAAGTGCTGTGCTGGGTATCAGGGATACTACAGTGAGCAAGACAGAGAAGGCGCTTGTGGAAATAATGCTTTTATGGTCTTCATTAACACCGAGGCATCTGAAAGGAACAAACCGGTCAGTGAATGGCGTCATTGTAAATCATGATGGATTTTGTATGGAAGATTCAAGGAAAAGGATGAGATGATGCCAGCAGGGAAGAACTCTTCAGGTAGACAGTCTACGGAGATGCTCAGGAGGCTTGAAGGTGTCTGGGGAACAGATGACGGTGTAGGCTCGAAGGGGGAGCAGTGATGACTATGGCTAGACTGTCTGAGTTGTCATTATGGTCCTGGAATTTACTGTTGACCTTGGGCAAGTCTCTGAACCTCCCTCCTCTTGGTTCAACAAGGGTAGTGGCTGTGAGTCTACCTGTGAACCACACTCGCCAGGTTTGTAACTCCTGAAGACTTTGTGCACAGAACACAGACTGTGTAGCCGGTGCTGCCGATGTGAAGTTGCCCAGAGACAATGAATGAACGATCCCAGAACATGCTTCATTCAGAGAAATTGCTCAATACTATTTTTAAAAATAAAACGTAACAGAGCGTCTTTTTTTTTTTTTCAAGACACACCACAGACATATGCAGGATGATAAAATGTGCGGTGAATTAGTTACTAGGTTTACTTTTATAGGTAAGTAGTATGCTTCTTCTGATCTTTTAGATTCATCAATTATTTGCAGAGTCCGACAGGGCTTTCTTTTCACCGCCATCCATCCCCCCCCCCCACTGCAGCCCACAATCCACTCTGGTATGTAGGGATCATTGCTTTTAAGGAGATGTGAAGGTACGGAATCACCGGGTGGCACTATTGATTATTTTAGTAAATGGACTACATCGGTCGTTTTTCCCTTGCTTGTATACCTCCTCAGAATGTAAAAGTATGTTTAGCTCCGTATGGGCATAAGTGTGTGTGATCTGAAAGGATCATGGAGTGACTGGAGCAATGGCTCTGTGGTTAAGAACATTTT
>CABHPH010000826.1:38673-53794 GCA_902168325.1 Peromyscus nudipes
ATGGCTCTGTGGTTAAGAACATTTTTGACTCTTACAGCAGACCCAGGCTTAGTTGCCAGCACTCACCTGGCAGATCACAACCACTCCTGACTCCAGTTCTTCAGCAGAATGGATTAGAGTATGGAGTATGACATTCCTTCTCTTCTTGGTCAAGAGCACTCACACACTAAGCCTTGACCAGAAAAACTAACTAGAGCGAGGAGAGTTGAAACAATACGTTTTAAGGTCCTAGAGTTTGATGGGGTGTAGTTAGCAGCAGATGTAGGAGGTTGTTTTGCATTGTCCAAAATCAGTTACTGTGGCTCTCTGTACATCTTAGATTTGGGGGATATAGCATAAAATGATAGGTTGGCTACTGAGCTCCCAAAAGCCTCGTAACCCGTGTGCCACATGGCCATGATGCAAGCTGTGGTTTGGTTGGCTGGTACAGAGCAGCTCTAATAGCATTGAGTGATGTTTTGAATCTTTCTGCCTTGCCTCTTCTCTTGTCCACTTGACTTTGATCATGAGTTTCTGCCCTGAACTGTGTTCTATGAAGTGGGAAGGAAACTGATGGCCAGCACAGGCAGAAAATATGTATTTTAAAGCCTTGACCCACATTTATCATAGGCACCTGAACTCAGAGAAGTGAGGTGAAATTTACAGAGGGGTAGTGACTAATTTCTACTTTATTTTGTTTTAATACACGTATTTGAAGTGCTTTGTAAAAAAGATTTATTTTTTTATTTTATGTATATGAGTGCTCTATCTGCACGAATGACTTTATTCCAGAAAAGGGTACCAGATCCCACTAGAGATGGTTGAGAGCCACCATAACTGGTTGCTGGGAATTGAACTCAGGACCTCTGGGAGAGCAGTCAGTGCTCCTAACTGCTGAGCCATCTCTCCAGCCCCTGACGTGATCTTTTAAAATTATTTTTGAGAATTTTATATATAAGTACTATATTTAATGTTTCTCCCTCCCTTCCAACTCCTTCTGTATCTCCCCAATTCTTCTCAAATTTATAGCCTCTTATTCTTTAATTATTATTGTTACATACATATATACACACACAAGTTAAAAAATGCAACCTGTTGAGTTCATTTAGTGTTACATATATATGTACACACACACACACACACACACACACACACACACACACACACACACACACACACATTTAGGGCTGACTGCTTGGGATTGGATAATCTTCCAGGAGGCTCATTCCTGGAGAAGACTGATTCTCCATCTCTCAGCAACCATTGATTTCCTGAATCTCTTCATTTACAGGTGGGGCTTTGTGAGCTTTCTCTGTGTCAACTGATTCTAAATTTCAAACATTTTGAATATTTGTTTAGTTTTTATTTTTACTTTTTATTTATGCTTTGATGTATATCTGTGTGTGTCACATGTGCGTAGGTGCCTGAGAAGGCCAGAGTACAGTGGCATTGGATCCCCTGGTGGTTATGAGATGCTAGGTGGGTGCTGAGAGCTGAACTCAGGTCTTCTGCGAGAGCAGGAAGTGTTCTTAACCACTGAGCCATCCCTCCAGCCTCCTCAACCTCAAAAGCATTTTTAACTTCCTATAACGGATATAATGTTTCAGTGATCCAAACTGTAGTTTGGGGGCAAGTATTGTATTTTAAGATGACCAATTGTCTATTTGGGTTGATTAAAGTTTCTCTGTAATATGAGACTTTCAGGCAAACAAGTGGGGTAGGTGATAAACCTCAAAACAACACAGCATCCTTACCCCTTCCAAAAGCTGATGTTAGCCTAATTAGCACATCTGTGAGATGGAAGTATTCTCATCACTTGGTAGGTACCTCCGGTACCCAGTGTGCTTTGTGCTTTGTCTTTTAGATTGATGGAATATGAAAATCAGTAGGTTCAATGTCTCCCACATCAGTATCCCTTTCTTCCTAGCCTTTCTTTTCACAAGTAAAGAGGATGTGAGAGCTGGTTTAAGAATCATTTAACCAATTAGAAAGCAGGAGCTCTGAGATGTTGCTGGCCACTTCCTGGAGGGCCATACAGTGCTCGAGGCTGTACTTCTATGCATTTCCTACCCATCCTCATTTCTAATCATGTCTTATTTCTCAAACATTTCCTCTGACTGACAGGGTACCACCTCTGAAGCAGCCAGAGATTTCCCAGAAGCAGCCAGTCTTCATGGCTTCATTAACTATAAGTTCATCACCTGAGACCTTGAAAGTGTGTACTCTATCTGTGGAGAAAGAGCCGCATCTAAAGGCCCAAGATTCTTATACTTAAAGGTAGTAGGATATTCTCTATGGACCTTTTAGCAGACTAATGATTCCACTTAATTATACTTATTTTATATTTTTACTTATGTGTATGCATGTGTGTATGTGTCTGCACACTGTCGTGCAGGTACCCAGGGAGACCAGAGGAGGGCACTGGATTCTCTGGAGCTGGAGGTGTTACAGTCAGTTGGGAGCTGCCATGTGAGTGCTGGGACCTGAACCCATCTGCGAGAGTGGCCAGTGCTCTAACTGCTGAGCCAGCTCTCCAGCCCGTGATTCTACTTAGTTGAAGTGGCTTCAGTTGATGAGAGCACCTGGAGATTTTCCCAGCGAAAGGAGCCTTTCTTTGTCATGAGAGATGGTCCAGTGTTTGCTCCTTTGATGACAGGTGTTGGAAATGTGATTTGGCTGGGTTATTGGGTAAGGAGGATCTAATTTACAGAAACGTATCAGATATAAGGTGTTCTATCTTGCTTTTCTATCTTGTTCTATCTTGCTGTGATAAAACACTCACTGTAAATGACTTGGGGGGAAGAAAGGGTTTATTTGGCTTATCCTTCCATGTACTGGTCCATCACTGAGGATAGTCAAGGCTGGAGCTCAAGCAGGAACCTGGAGGCAGGAGTATAAAGCATAATAGATCATGGAGGGATGCTGCTTGCTGGCTCTCTTCCAGGCTCATGTTTGCTACCATTTTTCTACAGCCAAGGTCCATCTGCCTAAGGATGGTACCACCCATTGTGGACTGGGCCTTCCTACATCAATTAACAACTGAGGTCCCTTCTTCTGAGGCAAGTCTGGGTTTGTGTCAAATTGACAGCTGAAGATAACTATAACAAGAGATGAAACAAAGGATAAATAACCACTTTAATTAATGATGCCCGAGGACCATAGCAGGCTGGCAGTGCCATGCCTCAGTTGTTCTAGGACCAGAGCATAACATAGTCATGTAAAAGTATGGTTGAACCTACAGATGTATAGCCTTCAGGGGTTGAGATCTTACCATGCGATTCTGGGCTGGATGCTTTCCACCCATCCTGTAATTTGACATCAGTCCCTAATGCACGTGTTCTCATGCCCTTTTCCCACACAACTGAGACTTAGTGAGGGTCAAGGTTTTGTGGTTCAGTATCATGCAACCTGTAAGCCAGAGAGCTGAGATGATGCAAACTCAAGTCTCTTTGCCTTCCAAACTTGCACAGCTAAGCTTTCTCCCTAATGTCGTATTGAACCATAAACAAAACGCTTACTAAACATCTGAAGACTGTAGTGAATAAAATTAATCTCCAATATTTAAGAGGGAGAGACAAGGAACCGAGTGAGTGTTTCATCCTGTCTTGCTAAAATGAACAATGATGTGCTGCCCGAGGGAGACTGATTGTCCCTAATTTGAGAATCACTGATGGTGCTGGCTGCATTTGTACAAACTCACCCTCCCTTTTGTGGTCCAGGGAGTGCCAGTGATGGCCTGCCACTCCAAAAAGCCAGCAACTGAAGGGCAAGTCATTGGGACCAGGAAAATAATTTATTTGGAAATCTTATAGACTGAAGACTATGATGCTATCATCTACAAAGACCATCTTGCCTTGGCTCCCAGGCACAAGAATTACACAGGGAGCTGTGGGGAGACTCTGAGCTAGATGGGCACTGGGGTACCCACCTAGCTCATACTAGTACTACAGAGCTAGTACTTCTGTGACCTGCAGGCCGCTGGAAGCTCTGAGCTCTGTGAATCTGAAGAAATGTACAGATTCCCAGGCCTTAGGTCTCAAATATTTTTTTGTTTCTTCTCTCAAGAGTACTTAACTCTGCAGCTAATTATTAGGAAACAAAAGGCAACTTCCCCCTGGAGCCCAGGGGAATTTAGCTAACATCTTCCCAGAGGAGCTGGGGAGACAGGGAAGAGAAACTTTCCTCCCTCTCGAGGTTCAGGGAAACAATTGGTTGGAGAAGGGAAAATCTGTTAGGTAGTATTGGGAAGGCTAATGTAACTGTTGCTCTCTTGAGAGCTAGGGAGTTGTGGTGACTCACAGGAGCCTGCATTTGAGTGGGCTTATCAATCATCCATCGAGGAAGAGGCCCAGGCTTACAAGGCCTCACTCTTTCCCAAGGATATGTAAATGGTTAACAGTTTCTGGGGAAGACTTTTCTTCAGTGCTGTAGCTGCCCAGCAGTTTCCCATGCTCTTGCAAGTAACCACTGATAGCCCCACTGTTTCACCAGGCTAGACCAGAGTGGAGTCACTTCTTTAGTCTGTCATTGATCGCATGTCTAGGGTGAACAGACATTTGTTTGTTCTCTTCCCAGAAAAAGTTCACACAATAGATAGCTTCAGTCATGAGTGTCTTCTGCTGCAGAGTTAGTTGGGAACCAACAACCCATTGTTCAGCTGTGTGATGTGGGAAATGAATGGCTTTTGTAACTGACTAGAAGCAAGCTGAGCTAGAGTGTTCACCCAGCTCTCCCCTCAGTGTGGGGAGAAGCTCAGGAAAAGATTGGCAGAGATATCACAAATCTGCTGAGAAGTCTTGTTCACTTAGTGTGGTAGTTTCAATGAGAATGGCCCGCATAGGCTCATATATTTGAATGCTTGGTCATTAGGGAGTAGCACTACTTGAGAGGGATTAGGAGGTGTGGCCTTGTTGGAGTAGGTGTGGTCTTACTGGAGGAAGTTGTTACTGGGGATGGGCTTTGAGGCTTCAAAAGCTCAAGCCAGGCCCAGTCTCTCTCTTTCTGCTGCCTATGGATCCAGATGTAGACCTCTCAATGACTTTTCCAGCACCATGTCTGCCTGCATGCTGCCATGCTCCCTGCCATGATGACAATCATCTAAACTTCTGAAACTGTTAAGTAAGCCCCAATTCAATGCTTTCTTTTATGAGTTGCTGTGGTCATGATGTCTCTTCACAGCAATAGAACATTGACTAAGACACTTAGTGTGTGCTTGGGTGAAGACAGGAAGAGGACCGACAGACAGAAGGTATGCTAGATTTGTATGTAGACAGAGACCCTCTATCCCCACTGCTCCCTATATGCTGGCCTTCTTCAGGCAGGTCCCTCAAATACTGAGCTGTACAGTTCTCTGTAGAGCGGACAATGTGGCATTCCAAGAGTTACTGTGACAATTATGAAATTGTGAAATAATGACTTGGGGCAGTGTCCAAACCATCAATCCATTATGCAAGCTTGTTAATGCTTCTGGTAATATTTTATAAACATTAATGTTCCAAGGATCAGTACACATAAATGTTCCAAGACTGGCCCCACCTCAGGATCTTCAAGCTTGTCTTCCCTGTGTCCATGCCACTCTTTTTCCAGAGTCCTATACAGTGACCATGACTCACTCGGGTTTCAGTTCAACGCCATCTCTGTTAAAGGACTTTCCTATCTACCCATCTGAAGAAAAAATTTTAGTATGATTTCTCATTTTTTTATCTTTATACATTTAAAAACCAATTTGAAATTAATTATTTATCTGTCTGTTTGCTCTTATTCTTCCCTGGTTTCTATTTGAATTTAACTTCTTAAGGACTGGGGACCTTTCCGTTTTATTTGTTGCTAAGCAACCAAGACCTACATTGGTACTACTTGATGGCAAGGAAATATAAACCATGTAGATAGCTGAAAGTGTTCTGGTAGCCCCATCAGCAACAATAAAAAGAAAAGGGAAATGAATTTTAATGATGCATTTTTGTCTACTCTGCTGTTCATACACAGTATTACATCCATATGCAATCAGTACAAAATTACAAATGAGATGGTTTGCATTTATTCTTCCTCCTAAGTCATGGCAGTCCAATGTGTCTTTGATACATTGCATCACAAGTATCCAATGGTTACTTGCGTCAAATGGCTGCCATGTTGCACAGGGCACACTTACTAACCTAGCATGCCCAGGTGTTCTGTATTTACTGAACACATATACATGAAAATATTTTTTTTGGGGGGGGGGCTAGAGTTTCTCATCTTTGTATAAATTCTTCTAAACTCTTTGTTTTAAAATCAAAGAACCTTAGAGATGATCCTCATGATGTCGTTGCAGAAAAACTTTGGCCTGGAGTGTGTCCAACTCAAAAAGTGTCAGGGACACACCAGAAATTCATGTTCCCTTATTCTAAAGTAAATACTGTTACCAAATACTCTGATCTAAATATTTAAAAATGTCATCTGTGGCGTTTGCAACACCATTTGGAATCTCCTCCTTTCTTTGTTTTGTAGCTTTGGGGTTTGAACATCTAGCCTCACCCATGCCAGGCAAGTGGTCTACCCCTGAGCTACGTTCTCCACACATTTTTAATTTTTATTTTGAGACAATGCCCATTAAGCTGTCCATGTTAGCCTTGAACTGACTCTGTAGCCATGAACTTGCTGTCCTTTTGATTCAGCCTCCTGGGGCAGAGATTAGAGGCTTTTACCACCAGGCCTGACATTGTCTGGCCACATCAAATGGTGATTCATGATCCTCCTTGACTTGTAAAATGGGCACCATTTCCAGAGTTTGGCATTAAACAAGGGATTGGGCTTTAGGTATCATTGTTGTGGGAAATCATCATTCACACCTTGTTTAATTAAATCACTAAACTCAGATCTCTGAAAGTTTCCCAAGAATTTTGACTAAAGCCGAAACCGATTGTTTTCTTCCTAAGAATTTATATTCCGAATCACCCATACACCTGCAGACCACGTGGGCAGGTTACTCACATCTTGCCTGTCTTGAATCTTGGGGAAGGCTAGTGGTGGCTCTGGAGAGACTGGGACATTGAGTGACGGTGTCTACAGGAAATCAGCGCTAGACAACTAATTTTTACAGCATGATCCCTGTGCTTGCAAGTGCTCTATTAAAATTATGCATTGTTAATTGATACTTCTGAGAATTAGAAGCAAAGGCAAGTTTGGCAGAAGGAGAGGAAGAAAGAAAAGAAAAAGGCACCTCCATTATACACTTCGTGTTGACTTCCCATCTGACAATTCAGTGGAGAGGCGAAATCAGAGCTCTGTACAGCAACCCTATTAGAGGTGAAAAATTACCACACCCTTGTTTGTATGTTTTAAGCCATGAACATCAACGATTGTGCTCCGAGATAATGAGTTCTTGCTGGGCCAACAGAAACAACATACACGTTGTCAATCTTCTGCTTCTGAAGCTCTCGGGGCAAATAATTGAGAGTCCCTGAGCTGCATGTGTGCTGGCTGATTAAATTCTCTTCTGGTATCTCTCTGCAAATCTAGACCACCAGAGAGTATGGGCTCAGTGACAGCTCCCCTGCAGTGCCAGGGGAGCGAGAGGAAAGAGAAAGACCACAGCTGATGCCTGTGTCTCCTAGGCATGGGCCGAGCTGCGCTCTGGGGTGGAGCTGTTTGACAATGGATCTTAAAAGTGAGAATTTCTTCAGCTTGGAGGAAAAATCTCTCTTCTCCACGTCTCTTGGTGTGTTGAAGTTGTTATGTTTCCTGGTTATTACCCATTGGCTTCTTGCTTCATTCCTTTAAAAAAAGACTGGTTTCATCAATGCGGGGTCACAGTCCCCATGATAACGTGACTGGGAGAATGGGGAAAGATGAGTGCTCTAGACATCTGTCATATCAACCAACAGTGACAGTAACAACATAAGGTTGGTCCTTAGAGATCCCTTGTGATGGCTCTAGCAAGAGACAAAAAAGATCTCTTTTAAAAACAGAGCGAGTGGGTTAGAATCCTGAGTGCATTTAACAAACTATGAATACTTTTGTTTAGCTCTTTTCAACAATGAGCCCACATTTTCAACTTATCAACTGTTTATGATTCACTGAATCCTTATCTGGTCTCAGTGAGATTGAAAGGAAGCGCTGGCTGTGGGCAGAAATTTGGATGAAGAGGACCCAGCCCTCAATGCCTACCAAGGCACAGCTTGTGCAGTTAGGAAGGGTTCAGGGCACTGGTTCTGAACCTGTGACCCCTTTAGGGTCAAAGGACCCTTTCACAGGGGTCGCATATCAGAGACCCTGCAGATCAGATATTACAATACTATTCATAATAGTTGCAAAATTACAATTAGGAAGTAGCAGTTAAATGATTTTATCCTTGGGGGTCAGCACAACACGGGAATTGTGTTAAGGGGCTGCAGTATTAGGAGGTTTGGGGAACCGCTGGCTTAGGGCCTTGCAGCTGGATGACTAGGGAACGGGCAAGGGCGGGGGCGGGGCCGTCCCCTCTTGCAGTGGTGTGATCCTAAGGTAAAGGTTATTCTTTTCTAACTCTGTCTCCAGTTGTAAAGTGGGATAATCTTACACTGCATCTGAAAGAGTTGCAGTCAGAAATAATGAAAAAAAATGCGTGTCAAACTTCTGCTGTGTTCTAAACGCTCAACAAACAGTATGTGCATTATTGCACTTTTCACTGAGTCAAACTGCCTGTGTCATAGAATAGAGTGATTGATGTCTATGCATCAAAATGAATGTGTGTTTCTTGTATATTACAATGCGGGGCCATTCTTCATTTTAATTGGGTTTGTTTTTCATACTCATGTAAATCTGAATTGGATGTGCACAATATTTGAAACTAATAAAGCTCACTCTTATTTATTTATTTTCTTTTGTGTATGAGTATGCGTGTGTATCTCCTTGTCTTCCCTCTTGTGAGTGACTGCCATGGTGTGTGTGTGTGTGTGTGTGTATGTTCCTGTCTCCCTTCTTGTGAGTAAGTGCCATGGTGTGTGTGTATGAGTGTGTGTGTGTGTGTGTGTGTGTCCGTCTCCCCTCTTGTGAGTGAGTGTCATGGTGTGTGTGTGTGTGTGTGTGGTGTGTGTGTGTTTAGGTCAGAAGAGAACTTGCAGGAGTCGGTTCTCTCTTTCCACCATGCAGGTCCTGGGGATTAAACTCAACGCATCAGGCTTAGTGACAAGGACTTTTACCCACTGATCCATCTTGCTTGCCCCCTCCAACTGCCCTAAAAGAATTTAAAATATACCCTCCTACTGACTGCTTGACAATTTTCTCCTAAATTCTGCAGACTTTTTCAAGACACTGGCAGCGATTCTGTGCCATCCCAGAATGAGGGCCGTGATTTCATCACCATGGAAGGGTCAAGACAGAAAGTCACAAATTTGTTCTCTCCTGCCTTCCATCTGTGATTCTGTCTGCGTGGTACCATGGCAACCACTCAGGAAGAGAAGAACTTAGTTAGGCAGCGACTTCAGCTCCCTGAAGCCAACCAACTGATTTTGGTCTTCCCTTCTGCCTCACCACACGAGTGAGTTTCGGTTCTGACATGATGCACAGGACCTAGATCATACGCCTTCACGTTCCAGAAATGGCTTTGAGCATTTAAATGGATAGTGGCGCTGTTCCAAAGACCTGCCTTTGCCTGCACCCGTGAGGACAATCATGAGCCGTGATTATGTGTGCTGAAAGGTTTGCTCAGCTGTCGGTTCTTTTAGGTGCTTTCCTTGTGTTCGGCTAGGTTGGGGGCAGAATTTAAGTGGAGCTCACCTAGAACAGCCCCACAGCCATGGAAGACTGCCCTGACAAGGGCTGTGTGTACATATTTCTTGTTTAAAGTCCTGTCCCAATCTGGTGGGTGTGCTGTGCTGCACAGAAGGACGCTTCTGGTTTCAAGAGTGCTCAGACTGGAAGGGCAAGGTGTCTTTGCAAAGGTCTTCCTGTCCCTAAGCATCAGTTTTATCATCAAGAAAGTGCACTTTCTTTTTCCCAAAGGAGACAGAGTGTTATATAAGTTCTCAGCAGGAAATGACATAGTCTAAGTATGGAATCAGCAATGGCTGTCTTTTTTTTTTTTCCTGTTCATACCTGTGATTTCAGTCTGTAGAATGCTTCCTATAATCGCCCTTTAATGCTGATATGTCCCATGAAAGCTTAAAAAATGATTCTTTTAAGGGTAAATAGAAGGCATCATTGATTTTCATCAAAAAATGTCAAACTTGTGTGTGTGTATGTGTGTGTGTGTGTGTGTGTGTGTGTAGATCAGAGGACAACTTGCAGGTCTTGGTTTTCTCTTTCTTCCATGTGAATCTCAGGGATTGAACTCAGGTTATCAGGCTTGGTGGCAAATCCCCTTACCCACTGAGTTATTTTGCTGCCAGTTTACATTTAAAAAGGATGCTTACCATTCATTGTTGGGCTGGAGATTTTTAACTCTTAGAATCCTACCTGGAGTCTCTGATCTTGTGCAAGGGGCAAAGCAGAGCAGCTCCTGGCCGCGTGGGAGGCACCACACTGGAGTTTCTCCTTGTACATCTCTGGGTGTTAGCAGCCTTGACAAATGGCAGGGAATGCTTTTCCAAAGACTTCTTCAAGACAAGCTATACTGTCCCTGTTGGAATTGGCTGATTCCTGTTTTTTGAACATGCAGAGGAAGAAATGTTTGGCGGGAGTTAACTTCTGCATGTTGCCAAAAGGGAACGTCCCAGAGCTGTGTTACTGGGTAGTGTAGGGTCCACAGGAAAACATTCTCCTATGCTTGCCTATGTCAAAATTACTCTTCTATGTAGCTTTAAAACAAAACAAAACAAAAAAAAAACCCTATCATTCAAATGTAAGACTACCCCTCTCCACCTGGAACCCCCAGACCCATTTTTTTTTGTCCTTAGTAAGAACTAGTTCAAATTCATTATGCCAAAGGATATTAAGAACGGTGATGGCTGCAAGAGTCCACCTAGGAGCAGGCTGTAGCAAATGTAATATGTAGAGAGAGGGGAAGAAATGCAACCATATACAGTGATCCAAAAAGCTAAGTCATCTGCTTTGCAATAGTACTAAATACCAGCAGTTAGAAAGGCCAACACCAAAAGGCTTCTCTTGTCGGGTGCCCACCCCCCCAGAATTACTCTCTTGAGGCATCATTTTGTTTCTACAGGATTTACCATTGCATTTCCAGTAGAACTGATATGGCATGTCGTTACAGTGACTTAACTGTTTCTTCCTTACCCAGACCATGTGGTCCTTAAGGACCATGCTAACGTCTGAAATACTTTTTCTCTGAGATACTTTTTTCTCAGTGCTGACATAAGGCCCAGATTAGGTGTTTGTATGAACTAGTTAAAAAAAAAAAAACCCTCAGACTTACTCACTTTACATTCCTCAGGTAGTTACCTTCTTATCAGTAATGACTATGTAGCCCTTTCTGTTTGGAATAAAATTTGCATAACTTTGCATATTATAATCAGTGATTTAAAAATTGAAAAATTGTATGGGGCAAGTTTTAGTAATGAAACATGGATCTGAGGAACTTAGGAGTCTTTAGAAGAGTAGGCACTGAAGTAGGCATTTATGGAACTCCTGATACTTCATCTGTGAGAGCTGGCTTGAAGATTGAGAGTCCCAAGGCCAAGTCCTGGCTCCATCTGTCTCCTCTAGCACAGAAAGTGGCCATGGGCATCTTTTCAGAAACTCACTTCCGCATATATAAAATAAATATCATGAAAAACAAATGCACAAATATGGTGTTTAGTTTAATCATTGTTACAAATGATTAACAGATTTTGAAATTTGCCATATAACTCCTTCAGATATTTATTTATATAGTATAGTTCAATTTAGATAACAAAATGTAATGTAATAAGCTTACTTAGCTCATTTGGAAAACAGACGTCAAAGTCTCCAGGAGATCAAACTGCAGAAGAGCACTCTACAGTGGCGAATTTTTCCATGGGCTTTGTCCTGGTGAGCTTTAATTGTCAGCTTGACACAGCCTGGAGTCATCTGAGAGAAAGTCTCTTTCGAGAAATTACCTGTGGGCACATCTGTGGAGGTTTGTCTTGATTATTAATTGATATAGAAGGGCCCAGCCCACTGTGGGCAGCACCATCCCTAGGCCGATGGTCTTGGGTCATATAAGAAAGCTAGCTAAGTGCAAGCTTGTGTGTGAGCAAGTCAACGAGCCAGCCAGCCAGTGAGCAGCAGCAGCAGCAGCAGCAGCAGCCTTCTTCTGCGGTTTTCTTTCAAGTCCCTGCTTGAGTTCCTACCTTCACATCCGTCAGAGATGGATTATGAGCTTGAAGGTAAGCCCTCCCCTCTTCTAAGCTGCTCTGGTCACAGTGTTCTATCACAGCAACAGAAAGGGAAGTAGAAGAGCAACTGTCCTGTTGGTTCACTGAATAGAAACTTTTTGATGGATTGCAGTGATGGTATGTTGAAGCCAAGGGGATGCTTTCTATGTTGTTTAAAACAATAGTGTCCAGACTATGAAGATTTTCGTAGAATTGTTATTATACTGAACATTGGTTCATTTGAAAAAAAACTTATTTGAAGTGATTGCTATTGGTCAGTAAATCTGTCAATAAATTAAAAACAGAATCACAAAATACGTATTATAGATATTTGGACTGCATACCAATCTCTTTTTTTAAAGTAACTTTTAAAATTCATTTTTTTCATGTTTGCACATGTCTGTGTGGAGGATATGAGTGTGTTCATGTGCATGTGGGTACTCGTGTGTGTGTGTGTGTGTACATGTGTACGTGTGTGTGTGTGTGTGTGTGTGTGTGTGTGTGTGTGTGTGTAGGGCAGAGGTCATCCTTCAGTCTCCTTGTCTGGAGCCATCCATCTTGTGTTCTGAGACAGGGTCTATTCCTAGGACCCAAAGCTCACTGATGCAGCTAGACTGGCTGGCCTGGGAGCTCCAAGGATGTTCCTGTCTCTGGTTGCCCAGCTCTCGAGTTAGAAGTGCACTGCCATGGCTGGCTCTTTACATGGTTGCTGGGATTAAACTCAGCTTCTCATGCTTGTGAGATAGCATTTATTGACTAAGCCAGCGTCCCAGGGTCTTGTGCTTTAGGTTAGCATATGGAGTATCGGGTTCCTCCTGGCATCTTTGTGGCCTGGCAGTTCTTGATTGAATACCAGTGTTTCCTCCCAGAGCAGGTGCGGGGACCCCAGGACTCAGTCTTCTCCCCCGTATAAACCAGGATCATCATGCTCATTCTGCTACTACTACTGATTTCAGTTTTTAAAGATAGTTCTAATAGCCAAGGACAATGTGAAGCTGTTGGAAGGCAGACTCGTCCCTAGTTTCTGTCACCCAACCCATTCTTTAATAGCTATAGAGCATCCACCCCTAACTCAGGTTTTCTTTATGACTTATTTTCATCAACTCTTTCTGCAGTAACTAGTTAGGTCTACTTAGGAATGGAACACTTCCTTTCTGTACCTGTATTCATCAGTATGTATAAAAAATGTAGTTGTGAATAATTCTAGTTTCGAGCAAAGAGACCTAAGCTGGTTTGAGCAGAACACAGCCAACTCGGAGCACTCCTGGGACCTGTGTGTGGGGATTCTAGAAAACAGCCTACTAACATGTCCAGTGGGATGTCAATCAAATTCTTACAGAGAAAATGGAGACCACAGCCCAGGTCCATTATGTAGAACTATTCAGGAACATCTGCTGGGTTTAATCTTGAGAGCTAAGATCCCTTCTGTGTTCCATTTTTTTGCTAGTTAGAAATGATTTGAGAGTCTGAGTTTTTGACCTTTAAACTGTTTTAAATGTGTATAACCTCTCTGTTAGGTGAGTTCAAGGCCATTCACTTTAAGATGTTGCTTCGTGTTTGAACTTTATCTTTTGCCAGGCAATTTCCCCCTTTCATGATCTCTAAGGCATAAGGCCCAATGAAAACATTAGTTTAATTTTAAAGTTCAGTGTAAATGAAGGTCCCTGACAGTCGTATCCAGTGAAACAGTGTCTGCCAAATCCTTGCTGAGGCAAACCACCAATAATGTCCTAAGACTGCACACTTATGTCCTAAATCCTCCTGAGCACTGTGAACACTCAATTTCAGAATGCTGCCCGACACTTAGACTGACTTGATGCTGACAGTTGTCATGGTTACATAAAGCTGATCTTGCTGTCAGTTCATATAAGTCTCCACTGGACTGATGCTAATATAAATATTTTCTTTATGTACTTATGTGCACACACCCTCACTTAGACACATGAGTACACACAGTTAAAAATGAAATATGACCTTAAAAAAAGAAAAAAAAAACCCTCAATAGTCTTTGCTTAGGTTAGGATATTGTGTTCCAAAAGATTATGAAATAAATGCGTTTGATGTGGAGGAGATAAACAAAAAGACTAGTGTTTATAAATCTTATATAGGGGCTGGAAAGACAGCTCAGGGGTTTTAGAACACTTGCCGCTCCTACGGAGGACATCTGTTTAGTTTGCAGCACCCACATCTCACAACCACCTGTAAATCCAAGTCTAGGGGATTTGATGCCTCCTTCTGGTCTCCACAGTCACCTCTACTCATGAGCATACACTACACACAGATGCACGAGTACACATGTAAGTAAATAAGAAAATGAAAAAATTTTAAAATGCTGACTAACCTAATCTGCTGTGGGATGGTCTGTATGTCAAACATGTTGCTTATTGGTCAATAAATAAAACACTGATTGGCCAGTGGTCAGGCAGGAAGAAATATAGGCGGGACAAGGAGGAGAGAATTCTGGGAAGTGGAAGGCTGAGGAGACACTGCCAGTCGCCACCATGAAAAACAGCATGTGACGATGCCGGTAAGCCACAAGCCATGTGGCAAGGTATAGATTTATAGAAATGGATTAATTTAAGATATAAGGACAGTTAGTAAGAAGCCTGCCATGGCCATACAGTTTGTAAACAATATAAGTCTCTGTGTTTACTTGGTTGTGTCTGAGCGGCTGTGGGACTGGCGGGTGAGAGAGATTTGTCCTGACTGTGGGCCCAGTAGGAAAACTCTAGCTACACTAATCTGATGAAATTTTAACTCCTACTGTCATTGAGAATGGTGACGTGCATATGTAAGCGTGCAGAGGTTATGTTTGAGGTATCTGGAATTGGGGAAATGTCTCCCAGATGACTGTCTAAATTTTAATGATAGCGTTCATTTCTTAAAGAACT
>CABHPH010000827.1:14232-40288 GCA_902168325.1 Peromyscus nudipes
ACACACACACACACACACACACACACACACACACACACACACACACACACACACACGAAGCTCGGGAAGAAAGTGGAAAAGCCTTTCCTTCTGGCCCATGTGTGGATGTTGATAGTGTGTACAGAAAATGTCCACCATAGCTTCCTCCCCCCACCCCAGGATACTTACAGCCTGAAGACCGCTCGCTTACAGAGACTGCTCCTACTAATTAGCTAAACCTGTCTCCTTCATCCAGCTGTACACCATAAACTCTGCCTCCGTGTTTATCTAGATGTAATAACCTTGCCCCTCTGTTCAACATGTAATAAACATGGTGAGCTTCCTAGGTACAGAGGCTTCTTCAGCACAGACCACCAGGTCCAAGCCTTTTGTCTGTGTGTCCATCTGTCTGTCTTTCTCTGTTCCCTCACAGCCCCAGCCAGGTATGCCCCTGGCACCATGCTGGACAGCAACCCAGGGTTTGGTGTAAGCTAGGTGGGCAAACACTCTACCAGCTGTTATACCTCTAACCCCCGATGTTCCTTAATCCAATCAAATCAACAATCAATACTGATCATCACAAGGATCCTTTGCATTCCCCTTATAATAGCTTTTCCTTGCAGAATTGGAAAGGAATTTGTAGCAAGAATATTGTCAGACTGAGACCATCCAGGGCTCAGAACTTCCAAATCATCATACATGATGCACATAGTTTATATCACTCAGAGAACCATAACTTCACTACTTACTTTTCATTTCAACAGACTTTAATTGTGCTAATGCACTCACTGAGTACAAAGTTACACTAGACACCAAAACACGCATTCTTAGTGTCGGAGAATTCAGCTCTTGGAATGGGCCTGGATGGAGTTCAGGATAGGTGAACAGAGCTATAGCCAGGGAAAAGGAGGACACACCACCATGATGGTACATGCCAGAATCCATGTACCAGGGCAGCAACAGCAAAAAGACAGGGGTCTGAGGCCACCCTAGGCTCCCATACAGAGTACACATAGAGTGAGTAGCAGGCTAGACCATACACAGGGAGACCCTGACCAAAAGCAATAAAGAAGCAGTAATTCTAGTTCCTGCATATATGACAAAGCTTTGGAAAATCCACTCGGGAAACTCATTTATAAGGTTTCATTTTCTTCAAGTTCAAAATGAAAGAGTAGTTAAGAGTACTCTTACTTCATATGATTACATAAGGATGGACCAAGGCTTACCCACCCCCACCCAGACTCTAAATGTTGGTTCTATTTTTGTTTTGTTTTGGAGGGGATTGTTCTTGTTTGTTTGGGTTTTATTTAGGTGAGTGAGTGAGTGAGTGAGTGAGTGAGTGTGTGTGTAAGAGAGAGAGAGAGAGAGAGAGAGAGAGAGAGAGAGAGAGAGAAAGAGAGGGGGGGAGGAGTTACCATGGTCATAGTGTCTCTTCACAGCAATAGTAAACCCTAACTAAAACAGCCCTATTAACATATTTCGACAGCTCTATATCGCTGATGTTAGAATGTGGAATTATCTCTTTTAAGGTAGAACAGAAAACACTTACGCACCCTGAAAGCTTGCTGTCATGTCCTGTAGGTAAGGAATACAACCAGTAAGCTCCACCCTCCAGGCCCTTGTAGGATGTATTCCTATTCACCTTCATCCAGCTTGAAGTCCATGCAGGCTTGGTTCCTTTTGAACGCTCTGTTGCTGCCATCATCTGTGAACTCTGAGCTCCAGTTTCTTCAGCCTTTGAATGTGGACTCACACTAGTATCCCTCTAGGATACTGCCAAGTCTTCAACCTCAGAATAGGGATGCACTACGAACTTTCAGCCTCTAAGACTAAGCAGCTATTGGTTCCTGCAGCTCTCTAACATGTAGGTGTGCACTGTTGGATTATCTGGCCCCTTCTTGTGGAACCCAAGCTAATAGATCTCCTTTTATAGTTATCCATTCTATTGGTTCTGACTTCTACAGCAGGTTTGTAAGTGAAGATAATCTTCATTTTCAATTAGTAAATAAATATCTAAGGGAATTGTTGAGTCATGAAGTATCTATTTAGCTACATAAGTTCACCGTCACAGCCTGTAGGCTAAGAAATTCAACCAATGAGGATTTGTCCTTCAGGTTTGGTGGCCCACACCTACAATTCTCTCACTTGAGATACTTGGGAGGTGGAGGCAGGAGGATCATGAGTTCAGGCCAGCCTGGGCTACAAAAGACTGCCTAAGAAGAGAGAAGAGGAGGCTTCGAATCATTTTTCAAACCATTATTATAGCATTTTCCAGTTGGACCAAGGATGTATGAGAGTTCCCGTGGTCCAGCACACGGTCAGCACCGGGAGAATCAATTTTACTGGTTCTAGCCATGCTAACGGGTAGATGGTGCCATTTCCTCATGCCTGACGATGCAGAGGAACTCTGTGTGTGTTGGTTTGTCTTTCATGCATCTTCTTTGGTAATTTTCTTTACCCATTTCTCCCTTTGCTTGCTCTACTGAATTTTGACAACTCCTTACACAGTCTAAATAGAAGTAATTTATTGTATATGTCCTCTTCAAATACTTTCTCCCTATCTCTGATTTTTTTCTAATAGCTGTCTCACTTTGATGACCCCGTGACTGGTCCCCCTCCCCTTCCATGTTACTGATCTAGGAAGGTCTGGGAAGGCACATCTTTTCACTGCAAAAAACACAACCACCATGTTTACGAACATAAAAAAAAACTCTACATTTCTTCTTTTATGGTTCATGGGGTTTTTGTTTTTTTGGATATCTTAGTTTTCTTTGTGTAAAGCGCGCGCGCACACACACACACACACACACACACACACGCACACACGCACACGCTCCTGTCTCTTCTTTCACTCTGCCAAAGACATCATTACGAGAACGAAAGGACAAGCCAGAAACCGGGGTAAACATTTAGGAGAGGTTCCATAGTTTATGACCCTTTTGAACTGGTTGTTTTTATGGGTTAAAGGTTCATTTTTTTTTTTTTTTTGCCATCACACAAATGGATATCAAATTGTCTCACTCCTCACTTCTTAAAAAGAAAAACCATTTTTTCCATTGAATCATCTTTGTGGAAAATCAATTGACCATGCATCTGTGGAGTTCAATTTTGGACACTCACTCTCTCCACCTTCCTCCCTCCCTTCCTTCCCTCTTCTTTCCTCCCTCCCTTCCTTCTTTTTCCTTTTAATTTTTAATTTACATTTACTTATCCATGTGTGGGGCATGCGATGCTGCACTCATGGAGGAAGTGCCAGTTTCACCGTGTGGGTCCCTGGGAACTCAGGTCCTCAGACTTGGAGCAGGTGCCTTTACCTGCTGAGACATCTTGATGGTCCTCTTTCAGTTTTTGAAACATGGTTCCAGGCTAGCCTGGAGTTTACTGTGTAGTCTAGGCTTGCCTGACACTCACAACAGTTGTTGTGTCTCAGCCTTCAAGTACTGAGAGTAAGGTCTGGGACGCCATGCTTGGCGTTACATCCTAGTCTACTGACCTATGTGTTTATCCTGTCTCAATTAACTGATCATGATGACGCTCGTATATTTCTTCACTAACTAGGATTTGAGAAAAGAATCAACAATCTATTATTCTCATTCTCTCTCTCCCCACATGATACATAGAGTCTATGTGTGTATCAAGTGCTGTTATATATTACATGTTACTATTAGATCCTAGATCTTTCAGATGCTGCTTCAAAGGGCCCCACAGACTTGACCACACTTTCCCTTGGTTCCTCTCTCCTCCAGGTACCAAGGAAGAGAAAATAGGCCATACCCAGGTGCAGCCTTTCTCTTCTCACAGCTCTCCAAGAGCCAAGTCTCCCTGACAGCCACAATGACCAGGTCCTTACAAGCAGCAGAGCTCCAAACAAAAAAGTGCTACAGTGACCACTGTCTCCCTATAAACCCTACCTTACCCCTGACCCAGGAACTGTTCTCCCCACAAACCCCACCTCACTCCTGACCCAGGAACTGTTCTCCCCACAAACCCCACCTCACTCCTGACCCAGGAATGTTCTTGGGCCTTTAAACACCTACGTTAGTCAGAAACATGAGAAAACATCATGTCTCTAAGTCTACATGGGTGAGATCAGATGACCTTGGACCCATGTCCTTCTGGCACTGGCACATACCCGCCTCTCCCTCGCTCCCTCACAAGGGGTCTTAAAAGAACTAATTCTGCTCTCCCTGGGCAAGCTAAGCTTTCCTGGAGACTCTGCTGCTTGTTCTGCCAACTCTAATAAACCTTTTCCCTGATGGTCAATCTGATTCCATGTCTCTCTGTCTCTCCCTCTCAGATGGGGTCTCTCCAACCCCAGAATCAGCCTAGCACATCCAGCACTTTAAGCTGGAGGAGGCTGAGGTCAGCTCACCAGCAGAGCACTCTCTGACCTGTTCTAGGTGAAGCCCTCAGGCGGCAGGTGTCCTGCAGGACGAAAGGGGGTCCTCAGAGGCTAACACCATCCTGGAAAAGGTCAGACCTTGCCCAGTTACAGAACTTCTTACTTCCACTTCTGTCTAAGTGTGCTTCTGAGAATCCCCTTTCCTCACCAATTATAAATATAAACATACAGTTTTCTCTCCGTTTTAGGTCTGAAATAGATTCTTATGGTTTTCTGTTGCTAATTTGTCTTTTATTTCACTGGAGTATCAGAAATGAACCTTGCAATGGGTGAGGAAAACTTTCCACCTTTTCTACGCAGAAATCACATCCTTCCCAAGGGCCTTGGGGAGATGGAACCTAATGAAGACTGCCAAAGGTGAAATAGAAAAAAAACAAAAACAAAAAACAGGCTTTGAATGAGCAACATAAATGAGCTCATTCATGCTGATCTTCATATTTGGGAAACCAACTGATAAAATTAGTATTGTTGTTTAGTACACTGCTCAGAGAACAGTGGCATGGCGGGAACGGAGGAGCCGCCTGCCTAGCAGGCTGATTTTAATGAGTAAGTTCAACCTTCTTCTCTACGTCTAGTATTGAAGCTTGAACCCAGGGTTGCAGCAATAATAAACCCTCAAATGAAATCTGTAGAGATTTCATCTTGATTTGCATCCCTGATGAGTCATTATGTAAGCAAGGCAGCTATAGTCAAATTTCCCCTGCCGTCCCCCGGGGGTGCAGGCATTTTCATAATCGCCCTTTCCTTCTTCCTCAACCTACTGCATAGATATTGAAATGCTAAACAAAGCTCTTACTAAGTGTTAGAGCACTGCAAAGAACACTGGGCAGAGCCTGGGGAGGGTTCTTACAAGTAAGTCATTTTAGGAAATAACTGTGAGATCAGAAATGATAAATAATTCAAGAATCTACCATCTTCTCTCCAATTTTATCTTTCAAAAGAAATGAGGACAAGTACCCTTAGTCAATTCAAATTAAGCCTAAGTAATGTCAGTTCCGTCACCTGTAATCAGCCACACTGAGTGGGACAGTCTGCTGTCATTCTGTGGGTGGTCAGTAGGAAGATCCAATGCACACACCTGGGCATGTCAGAGACTCCTTATATTGCAGCTAGTTCCTGTTCTTATTTCTCTCTTTTTCTCTTATTTTCTTTTGCAGCTTTTAAATTCTACTTTAGTAATTAAAGTGCATAGCAGAATCCAAATCATCCTAGAGTTGTTTAGTTGAATGGCTGTTCTTCTCCTAAGTTATTCTGGGACAGTAGGTTAATTGTTGCCTTGAGTTATTCTCTAATGTTAGGATTCTGCCACTCCTCCAGCTGCATGGCGGCACATGTGCAGTTCAGTAGCCAAGCAAGGGGTCTTACGTCTTATGTCATCCGTGCACTGCGTGATTACGCAATCTGTGCATGCGTGGCGTAGCTCCGTAAGCCCACATGCGCATGTGCAGGGAAATCCTTAAAAAGCCGGTCACAGACTCCTCCCCTCTCTTCTGCTCTCTCCTCCTCCCCACTCTCTCTCTCCTCCTCACATATCTCTTCCACAGGCCTGGCCGCGGTTTTCTTCTGTCCCCCCCCCCCAATAAAGCTCTGATACTGGGTTTTGTCATGCCTTGTAACCTTTCTCGCACGGTAACAACACCGTGTATTTAAAACCAACATCTATCACAAGCTTTACCCAGAAGACTTTTATTTAAAAAAAAAAAAAATGAACAATTAGACCAAGTATTATTCCGTCACTTAAATGTTGTTCCCAAAAAGACATCTGGAATAAAAAGTAACAAGTTCCAGGTTCCCTTTTATGTCAACGCATTCAGAATAGGGCACAGTGACTGGAGGGTAATTAGTTTTGATTCATATATTTCAAATCTTGGCGTTCTATTAATTAAATCAAGTTTCATTATACACTTGCCAGGTAAACAGTAAATACCCCAGTACTCAAGAGGCAGAGGCAGTCAGATCTCTGTGAGTTCGAGGCCAGCCTGGTCTACAGAGTGAGTTCCAGGATAGCCAGGGCTGTTACACAGAGAAACTCTGTCTCAAAAAACCAAAACACAACAACAAAAACAAACCAGTAAATACTTTTGCAATGGTGAGTACTTTAAAAATAAGAAAATAAATAAAGGAGCCAGGTGTGGTGGCACAGGCCTGTAATCCTAGCATAAAAGTATACAAAAAAAGGATGGTCTTCATTTCATATACGTGTAGCCACCCATGCAGAACAGTTTTAATAATATTATCTTTATTAAAGTAACTAGAGTCATAAGTTTCTGGAATCACAATTATCAGCATCTCCTGAAACATACCTCTGAGAAATGTTGGATAATTAAAACTCATGTGCTTTTGAATAAATGGAGAAGCCACAAAAAAGCAAGTCTAGAAGGAGGGGCTAAGAGAAACAAGAGAGAGAAATCAACAGAGTTCCTGATCAGCCGGCAGAAGACAAAGGCTGAGGCCCACAAGATGGGGGTGGAGACCCCTGCAGCCTACAGAGAAGTAACAGAGACGCACCAGTGCTCAATTCAAAATTAAAGTGAAGAAGCACAAGAGCCGCTATGAGTGAGATCAAGGAGGAACTGAGACCTCCAAGCTCCACCAAAGGAACCGTCAGCCAAACACTGAAGAACAGCGGGCTAGTTGAGATACGTTTTGACAGATCCACATACAATTCTAAGAAACAAAATACAATCATGAAACCCATGTGACTGTTCTAATCTCAAAGAAAAACGCTACAAATGCCCCCACTGAAGTGGGAGTTTATACCAAAGAAACTCTTCGTTCAATCTGTGGATAGAAAATCCAAATAAGCACGCAGCTCAAATATCTCACGAGACAGTGCTGCGCAGCAACACTGCTTCCAGGCAGAGTTCCCGAACTCGATGGTCTGACTCTACAAAAAGACGTCTTGTTCATGGCTTCAGTAACTTAGGAATAATCTACTCTCGGCCTACTATGCTCTAGGCAGGTATCTTTTTATCTCCTGTCAATATTAAATTGAGTTGGTAATACTTGGTTGAAAATAATAGTTCAGGTTTTGGGGGGTCAAGCTTCAAATAGATCAAATGACCACAAAACATAAGAAAATATGAAACTTTCTTAGTTCTACAAAAAGCTAAGTGGAAATTTATGTAGCGAAGGAGCCATGTCTCAATTTCTGCCTTGTTAAATTGTAACACCCCTGGCTCTCTTCACCTCATACAAATTATGAGAGTAACACCAAAACAAAATATGAATTTAAATGTGCTAGGAAGATACAAGGAATTGTCCAAATAACATTTTTAAAAGAAAACAGAACACAAACAAACCAAACCAAAACATGTTCATGTGACCTGTGCTGGACCTGTTGACTATGTAAAATTATGTTTTAAAGAACATACTGCACACCAGCATTGAGAGCTAAGTTTACACAGGGGAACTGCATTTCTGCAGTGCTTGTGAGCAGAGGCATGAACCACTTTCTGAGATATCAGTACAGTGAACAGCTTTGGGGACAGAGGTGTCAACCTTCAGAGCAGAGGTCAGATCTACCTACTGCTGGCCACAGTGCTGTCCCTGCCAGGGCTCAGGGTTCCTCTCCTGTAACACCAACTGGGAGCTAGACCTCTTTGTATCACTCTAGCCCAAGTGGGGCTCAGCCAAAAGATGCAGATGCAAATGCCATAGCTGCTGCTACAACTGATCAACTCACTTTTTGTCTTTTGAGACAGGTTTCTCTGTGTAGTCCTGGCTGTCCTGGAACTCGCTCTGTAGACCAAGCTGTTCTCGAACTCACTGAGATCCGCCTGCCCCTGCCTCCCAAGTGCTGGGATTAAAGACTGTGCCACCACACCTACCTAAAGTCACTCATTTTATTTTGCTTCTAGATGGTCTCTACTGGTGCCCCAACTCTCCTATGTATCTACTTGAGAGTCCAATCAAGTTCAACTCTGCAGTCAACATAAAAAAAAAAAATCACAAAAATTAGACCGCAGATTTAAGTTTATAAAATGAGTTGTGACAACAGAGGAGAAAACAACAGTGTGGTACAAATAACATCTGCCAGGCTCTGAAACATCTGAGTATGTCGATTCATCCTCACAAACACACAGGACCAGAAACTAAAATCCAGAGATCGACAGGTGTGTGTTCCCTGATGGAAACATGACTCATAGTGCAGTTCTCAATTAGAGGAAGTCTATCATCCAGGGGCAGGCAGTCCAGCTGGGATGTGTTTCATCTTGACTCAACAGCTGGCTAAACAGCTGTGTCTTTTACGGTCTATTGCTGCCTTGCAATGTGAGTGCAGTTGGTGGCCAGTGCTTTACCGTACTAGTAGGTAACGGTGGCACAATAGTACCAGAAGCGGCTGTATTATGAGCAACACTGGCCAAAACAACATTAACAAATCTCATAAATTCATAGGCTCTATCACCCCTCCCCACCCGCACTCTGGAACAAGCTGTAATTTTTTGGTTAGGCCTAAAAACTGACTTGACTATACAGAAACAAACTTCACTGATGTTAGCAATGTCCAAGTGATTGGGTGTACACGCACTCTGGACCAGTGAGACTGTAAGCACCCACAATGCTGTGTGGTTTCTTCTTTCAGGAAGTAGTTCCTACTTCTCATTTTTCACTGAGCTATTTGTGTTTTCTATCGTTCTAACTAACATTCTATAAAGGTATCCAAAGGGTGTTTCAACATTAACACAAAGGCCACAAGAGGCTCAGCAATACAGTTCCCAGCAACACAAAACCAACAAGTGGAAACTAATTAACATTAAGGCAATCTCACACTTTAAAGAAACACCGAAATACTAGAAGGCACGAGGTGAGGCCAAACGATGGTACTGCGAAAACTTGCAGTTCAAACCAACAGGCACATTTCTGGGGTTTTAGATGAAAATAAAAAGTTAATTTAACCTAAAAATTATGAAAAATAATTGGCTGGTGTAAGAAATGACAATAGTTTAGATCTCTCCAGACTTATGCCCAGGTTCTCTAGATTATGACATCTAACTCTACTTTTAAAGATGGATGTAAATAACAATATTATCTGTGTTTACATTTAACCAAAGGGAACAGTGGCATGATATATATTCAACTTATCTTCCACAAAGGAGAGCTATAAAAATTACAGATTCAGTATGGACTGAATCTATTGACCAACTTAATCTAATTGACATTTGTAAAATACTAGCCCCACAAGTCCAAAAAATCTATCTACCCCACTCCTGGTACAAACTTCTGTCTTAGTTTGGGTTTTTATTGCACCCATGTAGCAATTCACAACCATTTGTAAATACAGTTCCAGGGGATCTGATGCCCTCTTCTCACCTCTGAAGTCATTAGGCAAACATGGGTGCTGGGACTCAAACTCAGAACCTCAGCAAGGGGAACCAGTGCTTTAAACTGCTTGAACCATCTGTGGTAATTTGGATGTAATTGGCCCCTATAATCTCATAGGGAGTGGCACTATTAAGAGGTGTGACTTTGCTGGATTGGGTATGGCCTTTTTGGAGGAAGGTTATGGGTGTCACTGTGGGGACAGGCTTTGAGGTTTCCTGTGCTCAGGATACTGCCCAGTGTCTCAGTGGACTTCCTGTTGCCTGCAAGATGTAGGACTCTCAGCTGCTCCTCCAGCACCATGTCTGCCTGCATGCCACCATGCTGATGATGATAATGGACTGAACCTCTGACAGTGTAAGCCACCACCTCAATTAAACGTTTTCCTTATAAGAGTTGCCATGGTCATGGTGTCTCTTCACAGCAATAGAAGCCTTAACTAAGACACCATCTCTCCAGCCCTTGGTCTCAAGCTCTTGACCCTCCCATCTCTAGCTCCCAAGTACTGAGGTTATGGGTGTACACCAACATGCCAGGATTAGTATACATGAGAGCAGGCCACGCGACCTGTGTACTAATTTAGTTGTCCAGAGATGGACTACTGAACTGCAGTGTGTTCCTATAATGGGATACACAGTAACTTCACAAACAGATGACTATAAAGTCCTCCTCTATCTGGTTTTGCTTTCTGAAGTTTCAGCTATCTGCAGCCCCAAATATAGAAAACTCCAGAAATAAGCAATTCATATGCTCTTAATCTCCTGCCAGGGACATAAATTATGCCTTTGACCAGTGTACTAATTACATATATACCTGTTAGTCACTTAGCCATTTTGGCTATCAAATCACCCATTTCAGTATTGGAGTGGGTTTGTTCAGTAACTCTTATTTTGTTTAACACTGGCCCAAAAATAAAAGAGTAATCACGGTGACAATTCTAATGCAGTACATAGTTTAATTGTTCTATAATTGTTGTTATTGATCGCTTACTGTACCCTAATTTATTATAGGTTTTTATGTATAGAAAAACATATTATACGTATGGTTTTAGAGCGGGGATCGTGACACATATTCTTAACAGATACTAGTGTACTGATAAATACAACATACATGAACCTCAAACACACTGAGATAAGCCTTTCACAAAACAATACATATTGTGCAAACTTCCTAAGGTAGTGAAATGTTCTGTATCTTGATAAGGGCATACACAGTACATCCATTTTCTAAAACTTATGAAAAGATACATCTAAGGTTTGAACAGTTCATTGCATGCAAATTTTACCTTTAAAATCATAAAGAAAGCCAGGTGGTGGTGGCACACGTCTTTAATCCTAGAACTTGGAAAGCAGCAGTAGGCAGATCTCTGTGAGTTTGAGGCCAGCCTGGTCTACACAGCAACTTCTAGGACAGACAGGGATGTTACACAAAGAAACCCTGTCTCAAAAAAAAAATCATAAAGGAATATGTTATAAAATATATGTCAGGCTGGCATACCACCCAGCAGTAATGTGCTTGCCTACCACGAGAAAGGTCTTGTATCTGCAGCACCACAGAAGGAGGAAGAAAGTCAATCACTCATTCAGTAGAGAAATTAAACAAAACAGGGATTGAGAGAGGACCAGGAGGGGAGGAAGACTTCAGAGGAGAAATGTAATGGTGTCTGCAAATTACTTTTGAAATATAAGACAACAGTAAGAAGTGTTGGCAGGTGAATAGACAGATGGGGAGAGAGTGATAAAAAATTGAACAACTATAGTTCTATATGCCAGGAATACATTAGTTACAGCATAATCCTTTGAACTTCCTTGTATTGGAAATTTTTCGTAAGAAAATATGGTGTGGAAATTCCCTTTATTTAAAAAATCAAGACAAGGGGTTGGAGAGATGGCTCAATGATTAAGAACACTGGCTGCTCTCCAGAGGACCCAGGTTCAGTTCCCAGCACACACATGGCAGCTCACACCTTTCTGTAACTCCAGGAGATCTGATGCCCACTTCTGGCCTCTGCAGACATCAGGCACACAAGTAGTGCAGGCAAAAGCCCATACAGTCACTCGCTCGCTCGCTCGCTCGCTCACTCTTCAATGTTGGATCTCCTTATAGCACTCCTTTCAGTCAGCTGCAGGAGGTTAAATGGAACCAAAGTCTGGCTATAAAAAAGCCCTGGGCTCAACCCCCAGCAACACAAATCTTAATTAATGGCTGGTAAGTTATTGAGTACTGTTTGCACTCACAAAGAAGCTGGTTCTGGAAGGGAGGCTGTGCTGCCCACAACCCAAACCCAAGTAAGTTTGTCTCCTGTCCTTAAAGACCCATTGTCTAGAGACGGATGGCCCCTAACTCCATGACAGTGAGGATAAAACAGTCCAAGAATAAAAACAGTGTCTCTGAATACAGCTAGAAGGTAAGCCATTTCCAGTAGGTGCTGCTATTATTCATCCCATGATGTAAAAGTACCTACGGTGGGAAAGAGAAGCCATGGGAAGTTCATCCATGGAGAGAACAGTCAGTCAGGAACCTCAGCTGACTGCCTCAGCTTCCCCAGTCACTTTCTGTGGGTGCTATGAGTGCCAGGTTTGATGGTATTATCTTTATCTGCTGCTATTTGTTCTTCTACTTGGAAGCCTGACCCACAGATCACACCGGCCGCCCGGGACCTCCACTGGAAATGCCAGCTGACTGCCTCAACCATGTTTCCTCAATTGGTTTCTGCTGCAGATTCTGAGAACACAATTTAAGATGTTCTGTCATCTACATATTCCTCCCTCCCTCCATCTCTGATACTTAGTCTTTTATTTGGGCTTGCTACATACTTAATAAATTCACATATTCAAGAACCAAAATATGACTATCGTAGATCATTCTCTGGACAGTACAGAGTAGTCACTCCTAAGCAAAACAATTTTTAAAAAAATCCTTTCCATATGTAATAATACTAAATACATGATATGATCACTTTCAGAAAATTTGTATGTATGTGTGCATGTATGTGCATGTATGTACATGCCTGTGTACGCATGTGTTTATGTGTATGCATGCATGTGCATATGTGTTGCTGGAAAGCAAATTCAGGACCCCATGCATACAAAACATGCACTATACCAGAGTTCTGAAATGTGCCAAAGACAAGTAAGTTTATTATGTCATTTTAGATTAATAAAATGATTAAACAAAAAAATCCTGTAGAGTTGAAGTGAATTGCTTGTCAGTCTAAAAGCTTATCAGGGAACGTGTCTGTGGTGGTTTGAAAGAAAATGGACCCCAAAGGGAGTGGCACTATTAGGAGGTGTGGCCTTGCTGGAGGAAGTGTGTCACTGTGGAGGTGGACTTTGAGGTCTCATATATGGTCAAGCCACACCCAATGAGTCAGACCACTTCCTGTTGCCTGTGGATCAAGATGTAGGATCTCAGCTCCTTCTCCAGCATCATGTCTGCCTGCACACGTCCATACTCCCAGCTGCCATGCTCCCCACCATGAAGATAATAGTCTGAAACTGTAAATTTTTTACACCTCAATTAAATGTTTTTCCTTTTATAAGAGTTGCCGTGGTCATGGTATCTCTTCATATTGAAGCCTGTGAGACCAGCTCCCAGGACTGCTCCAGAGTTGCAAAGAGAATGCCTTAAAGTAGCGAGACTCAGGAACAATTCTTAGGTATCTGAGGGAATAAGACTCACACATGAGCTGAGGGTCATACACTTTATTTTTCTCCAGCTCTAACTCACCAGCTCTTTTGTTCTACACAGCTTATATACACATTCAATGAAAAGCTTTGGGCAATGAAAACATGTTACAAAGGCTACATCTGAGGGTCACAGCACATTCCGTGAGCAAACGATAAGGAGCGAGCCATTCTGATAGCACACATGAAATAAGCTGTTCAGCTTCTTGATCAGTGGCGCAGTGGCTATTCTACATTTCTGAAGTGTAACTAACATAGACTAACATTTTGTGATTAACGAAGTGTAAAAGTGTCAATTTCTCTCATGCCAAGAGGCAGCTGAGAGTGAGTAACCATAGCAACATGTGGCTGCCCAGGTTGTGAAGCAAAGGTGGGGATGCACAGCTCTGAGTGCTTCGGCATTTCCTGACAAGCACTGGCATTGGAAGCATCCCAAACCTAAAAATATCCTACTCTCTATCCTCTGTGCAAACCCAGATCACAAGGAGGGAAACTTGAAACTCTTTATTCAAGGCCTCAAAGTTAGATCATTCTCTGCAGTCCTAGCTGATTGTGAAACTTTTCCCACGGTTAGCTGGATGCAAAGCTGTTTCTCTCTGGACTTGGTTAACTGGTTAATTGCTTTTCCTGTCACCCACATAAACTTCAGGACCTAAACAATAAACAGTTCGTTAGCTGAGCCTTGAGTCTTGTATCATAAACTGAAGTTAGAAGTTTGTGCAGCAAGTTAATTGCTAAGGAATTCAGTAGGGGGTAGCCACTGGTCTGTGTTATCAGCCAGATCTGGCAAGAGAGACAGGTATAGTAACTGACGTCACTTTTTGTCTAAAAACCTTGGTTCAACAGATCAGACACCTGCAACTCTGTCCTTGCGCATTATCTGTGAAGGTCTAACTACAATCCATTTATAGAGACACTCAGTCTAGCTTGAGTTTGTTCTGTGGTTTTAAATCAGCTAATTGTACGTAACTGTCTTGTCAGCTAGCTAATGATGTAAAACAAACTTCTAAGTTTCTCATCGTTTTGTGGAGCAAAGGTTTAACTATGAAGGCTTATTTTATTCACCAAAATTACACAGTATAAGAAGTCATCCTTCTGTCAATTCACAGGAATAGCTGTGCCCAATAAGTGGAGAACACACTATCAATGGGCTATGGGAAGAGTCCCATAGCTGTTTTAAGTGAGAATTATAGTAACACAGAAGAAAATTACAGACAGATGCAATCAGTCATTCATAGGCAGTGGCCTCGTAAGCCTTGCTTGGCGAGGTTCCTTCATCGGAGAATTATTCATCTGGTGGGTCAACCTTATGAATATCACTTGTCATCTGCTGCATATTCTTATGGTCTCTGGCATCTTCACAGCAATAGAAATGCTAAGACAGTGCTTAACCGAAGTAAATAAGAAGATTCAAAAAAAAAAGCACCATATCAAAGCAAAGAACACATGTAATTTTTTCTAAAAAGGTTACAGCTTTCTGACTAGGTGTTAGCAGTGGCTCTCAATCTCTGGGTTGTGATCCCCTTAAATATCAGATATCCTGCATATTAGATATTTACATTATGATTCATAACAGTAGCAAAATTATAGTTATGAAATGGCAATGAAATAATTCAATGGTTGTGGGTCACCACAACATGAGGATCTGTATTAAAGGGTCACAGCATTAGGAGGCTGAGAACCACTGTGCTAGAGTTTGCATGTGTCTTGGTGCTATTTGCTTGGTGCTTCTGGGCTGTGGTATAAATCTGTGGTATATAACCAGAGATCTTTGAGTCACTGGCATTTGTCCTTGAAAGATATTGTGAGACCTCAATCTCTTCCTCTCTTTACATGCCCCCTTCTCCCCCTCCCCTTCCTCTTTCCTTACCCTTCCCCCATCTCTCCTGTCCATAAAGTGAGCAGTCTTGCTCTACCACACGCCCCCACTATGATATGCCACCCTAGACCCCAGGCCATGGTGCCAGCTGATTATGGCCCCAAATCTCTAAAACTGGAAGCCCAAAATAAACCTGGAAGCCCAAAATAAACCTGTATAAGTTTATTATCTCAGGTAACTAACAGGGAGGACCTTTCTGCATTAAGTAAAGAGAAAATTAGGTTCCTGATAGTATTTAACTCACAGATTTTTGAGTAAATGGCACAGTAAGTTATACCTATACATTAACTTCATGTTAGTCATTGAGCTTCTAAGAAGGAAAGGATGCTCCTTTAAGAAAAAGACCCTGGATTCAAATAGTAATGCATGTTGCTTGACTATGGTCAAGTTCTAGAACAGCAGTCAGGCATCTGCAAGAACAATCAAAATTTAAAGACACAGACTATTCTCTCTTCAGAGTCTCTTTTTGAAGTACTGAGATTGAACCCAGGGTCTTGTGCATGCCAGGTCACTTTAGTTTTAAGTACAGTTTAACTCTCCCATGGCATAAGCCAGCTTATAAAACGAACTCTTTATAGAAAGACATGGGGTCCTTGACCTCTCTCAAAGGGCCTCTTCCTGAAAAATTCTTTGCTAAAATGCATTATCTAAAGCTAAATAAATAATAATATATAACTAGTGAAAAAAGAAACTTTTCTCTTCCTTTTTTCACCCCAATAAAAGCAAATATAAAATTGTATAATGACACGATGTGTTTGAGAGAGGTTTCCTTTCTTTGATAAAATAATCAAAAGGAGATACATAAAGTACCAGCAACTTCACTGGGGTGCTATATTCATAATAAAGGTTTTTCTTTTATATCTTTTGAAATTTTCTCCAACAGTTTTTTCACGTTTATAAATTTTAAATTATTTTATAGTTGTAGTTTATGTGCATGCTTTACCAGCATGTTTGTCTGCGTACTACCTGCATGCTTGGTACCCACGGAGGCCAGAAGGTGGTGGGTCCCGTGGGACTGGAGCTACAGACAGTTATGAGCCGCCATGTGTGTGCTGAGACCAGAACCCAGGTCCTCTGGAAGAGCAGCAATGGCTCTTAACCGCTGCCACAGCTGTCCAGCCCGACTTTTAGAACTTAGAGAAAGAAGTTATAAGTAAAAAGGTATAAAAGGTCTTAAAATGTTCTGCCTTATAGTTAAAAGAGAGTAACATTTAAATTATACATATTTTGTGCAATGATTTAATTTGTCATCTATAGTTGTGATTGTTTGGGGTTTTGTGGGGGGGGGCAGTTATAGGCAGAGTTTCTCTGTGTAGCCCTGGTTGTCCTGGATCTCACTCTGTAGACCAGGTTGGCCTCCAGAGATCCACCTGCCTCTGCCTCCTGAGTGTGTCACCACTTGCTGTTGTTAAATTTAATAGAATTGCAGCATCTTAGGCTGGAGTCTATCCTCAGCATCACAAAACCCTGGCATTATGGTGCATTCCTGTGATTCCAGTACTAGGCAGATGGAGGCAGGAGGGTTAGGAGTTCATGATTATGGCCATCTATATAGTGAGTTTGAGGCCAGGCTGATATGTATGAGACTTTGCCTATACAAATAAATTTTGAAAATGGAGGAAAAAAATCGATGAGCGCTACAAAGGGTCCCCCCAGGAATTCCCAAACAACTCAACCGTTGTCAAGACTACAGGTTGTTCTCCACAAACTGAAAGCAAGTTTTTCCCATTGCTGAAGACAGCACCCACACAACTCATTGAACATGAAGATGCTGAGTTAGTACCTACATAGAGCCTTAGCCCCTATGTCCCAGCCTCTTTGGTACAGGAAAGTATTCTGCACACCATCCAGAGAGAAACATAAACACCAAGTCAGTCACAAGCCTTATCTACAAAGGTGTAAGATATGCTGAGGCAATGAGATGGAAACCATACCTGGCACAGCTTGGGTGACCAAGAACCTGAGACTAGATATTCCAGGGACCTAGAGACAACTAAATACTACTATTCTTTAAAAAATAAAATAAAACAAAGCACTCCCAATGACATTCTACCATATTCATCAGTGCCGTGTTCCGCCATCATCAGAGAAGCTTCCTCCTGCAGCAGATGGGAAAAGATGCAGAGACCCACAGCCAGGCATTACACAGAGGGTGGGAGACCTTGGAACACTCAGCCCTAAATGGGAATGTCTCCATCAAATCCCTCCTCAGGGCTCAGAGAACCCAGGAGAAGAGGAGGAAGAAAAAGTCTAAGAGCCAGAGGGGATGGAGCAAATTTTGATGTGTAGAACATATGTACAAAACAAGGCCCCTAAATCAACATGAGCAAAGCTCATGTGAACTCGCAGGACTGAGGATGCACGCACAGGGCCTGCTCAGGTCGG
The DNA here is from genome assembly GCA_902168325.1 of Peromyscus nudipes. NCBI lineage: Eukaryota > Metazoa > Chordata > Mammalia > Rodentia > Cricetidae > Peromyscus > Peromyscus nudipes. The sequence continues at coordinate 31,886 of CABHPH010000827.1, forward strand.
CACCAGGTCCTTTGAGTATATATTATGGCTTCTAGTTTAGTGTTTTTATGCGATTCCTGAGTGTGTGAACAGGGGCCTAGCATCCTGATGTAAAGTTCCCTTTAATAGAGAAAACTCCTTCTCCCCCCCTTCTCTCTCTCTAGTCCCATGAGGCACCCCCTTTCTCCTTCTCTCTCTCTTTCTCCTTCTTTCCCTCTTTCTCTCTCCCCTCTCTTTCCCCCATCAAATAAAACTCTTCACTGAGTGCTGTCTGCATGGCATCTCTGTCTCTCACCTGCCAGGGCCTCTGCGCTGAATCATAACATTGGTGCTAGTGACTCAGCAGAGGCCCTCCTGGTGCGTTTCTCCTGACTGTCATCAGTCTGAGACACACTAGGGGCCAGGAACCTTCAACACTCAACTTTATCCAACACTGCCGTAATCTGTAAGGCCCCCTTCTGGCCATTTCCCATGACTGAGGGTTCATCTTCTCAACCGTGGTCTCTGTCTTTTGGCCCCATTCATAAGTCTCAGTACTGAGCAATCACGTCCTTTGGGCTTCTGCCCTCAGGCCCCTGTTCTCTGTTTCATTGCAACAGTCTGTGCCTTCTCGTTCAGACCTCAGTGTCCTTTGGACCTCTGCTCTGTGACTGACGAATTGCTCAGCAGCCTGCATCCTCTGCCTCACTTATGGGGAATTAGCCAGAGCCAAGGATTCCTGGGCCATACACTTCCATCCCTTCCTCCCTCCCGCTGCAGCCGCCGCCACTCATGGCATTGAGGCCACCACTCACGGCGCTGGGGCGAGCAGCGGACCTAGCCTCTGCCCCCACTGCCGCTGCTCAGAGGACGCAGGACGCCTCCCTTAACTTCTGCTTCTTCCTGGCTTTCTCCCACCCTGTGGCCTCTCAGCCTGAAGTCCAACGCTCATTCTTTATACTGTATGTTCTTATCTCTGGCTTTTTAAAAGTTGGTCAGCTGACAGTTTCCTGGAGTTTTGCCTGCCGTTCTGCTAAGGAGGTTTATTTTGCATGTGCAGATGGAAATGTATGGTTGAGGTGGCCACCTGATTGACTTTTGAATGCTTGAGTTTATGTGTCCCATATTTGTTCCATATGTTTACAAAAAACAAAACAAAACAAAACATGTGAACATGTGGTCAGGCGCCAGAGGGCCATCACATGGTCAGGCAGACACCATCTTTACTAAGGTCAAAACAGACAGGTCTATGGCCATATTTGATAAGGGAAATAAATCATGTGGTGAGATGCCATCTTTACTAAGGTCAAAGGTAGGTCATTTGGCTTCATCACCATCTTTGACGTGGTCGGGGCCTGGCTCTCCAAATCCCTGCCCTGATACGATCTTTCACTCACTCACTCTTTCACTGTCAAAGGCTTGCGTTAACTCTGTTCCCCAGGGCGTGTTTGTTTAGTCTGCTGGGGTTGCCCACTTCACACCAGGGTCTCACTCACCTGCAGCAGATCTGCCCCCGCCCACCCATACCAAGTCTGCTTTCCGATTCACCCTCTTACACTTATAACAAATTTGCCTTCTTGCTCACCAACAGCTTTACAGTTTGCTACAACATGCGAGTCAGAAACGAGGCGGCCAGCCTCATCCTATCAGCACACACTGGCTCTCCCTTTAGGATTTTAAAACTTTAGATTTTAACATTAATAGAGTTCTGATACTGTTAGGGTTACAAGTTTGGGATTTTAAATTTTCCTTGGTTGTCTTCTAAATATAAACTTAAACTTCTCATCAGGCCAAAGACATCTCTGTCCAATCTGTACCTGGCTCTCTCTAAATAAAAACTGTACATACTTTTTAACCCAAATCTGTAATTTTTGCTAGGACTCAAAGGTGTGAGCCTAGATACTCATTACCTGCTTTTCTACAATTTAGATTTAAATACTGATTGATAATACTGAGTATATCTAAAACTTTTATGTCCTTTTATAAAATAAGAATTCATATAAGCCTCAGAGGATCAAAAGAAGCCATTGGATCCACTTCACCGAGGTCAAAAGGACTCCAGATAAGTACAACAGTACAGCTTGAGTTTTCAAACTCGTCTCCTTCCCAATTTACTAAGACTGTGGGCCTAAAGATTCCAAATAAGTTCATAAATTTAACTTTTGTCTCTAGTCTATCTGCTTCAACAGGTTTTCCACTTGGCTGGCAGACACACTGAAACAGCAGTTGTGGACCACAACCTGCAGCACTGGACACTGGGTCCCCAGCTACGGATGCCAGCAGAGACTCTTGTCTATATGATGCGAGCCAATCTAGCCAAACATAACTGTTCCCTGTCTCTACAGCTAGGTCAGATGACCAGATACTTCTGATAAATGCCCCATTGCCCAAATTCCCTCCTTACCTTTGACTAGCCAGGGTCCTGACCACCTGTGCCCCATTTCAGCTTGAAGCAGTTACGAAGGAGGATGAATCGTCCTATGCTCCCTGCTCCCAAAACAGGCTAAAAGGTTAAGTTAAAGGTAAAACCCCTGACATAGGGGACCATATGTCTACCTAATGCCCATTGATTTATGCAGAACCAAAGAAATATTTTATAACCTTCAGAAATTACTATTTCTATATAAATCATTCAGGATGGAGTTTCTGGTCCACTGAGAGGGTCCTTTTCCTTTTCTCAGAGTTGAGCTGCACTCTGACTCACAAGCCCCTTTTCTCCTGTTCCCATTCAGCCTGGGGATCTTTCCCCTGTCACTCTTCTTTGCCTTCTCAGGAAACAAGTCCTAGCCTTAGGGAAGCTGCTAACATACAGGAGACTTAGGGAATACTAGCTGACAGTCAGCCATTCATACCTAATAGACAGGCAGTCCTCAAGTGCTCAGAGATCTGCAGAATATGGCATTTAAAATGTTGATCAAAAAGCTTATTGGTGCCGGGCGGTGGTGGCACACGCCTTTAATCCCAGCACTCGGGAGGCAGAGCCAGGCAGATCTCTGTGAGTTCGAGGCCAGCCTGGGCTACCAAGTGAGTTCCAGGAAAGGCGCAAAGCTACACAGAGAAACCCTGTCTATTACAAGGCACCAAAATTTCTCCATCTCGATGGTGGCAACACTGACCTCTGGGCAAGATGCCCCAAGGTGACACCTGCCACCAGGACCCGACCCTGTGGGCAAACAGTAGGACATTGGGGAATTAACTGCACCCCTTTTGCCTAGACAAAGTAAGGTCGGTCTTTCTTATATCCTTCTTCCACAGGAAAAACTCCCACCTTATGGGCCTGATGGCTAAAGATTGATATTGTTCTGATATTTCTGCCTACAGCCATGTGGAGACCTGGGTATGGCTAACTGGGTATGGGCTGGTCCCTGTCATTTTTAACAGATTCGAAAGCTGCTTGGTCTGCACTCAGATATGATTTATCCTTCTCAGATCTCTGATTCCATTTGACGACCAGGCTTTGCTTCAGCTGCCTTCTCAGTTCTCTCTATAAAATTCACAGGTCTCCCTCTCCTAGGGCTAACTACTAGATCTAGACACAATTTACCTTGTTACCAGATAAACTCAGATAAACTCACAGAACAGATTTCAATCTAACTTTTTACTATTGACTGCTCTTAGTATCTCCTGGAGAATTAGATTAAAAAAAAACTTTAAGGTTTGTTTATAAGAGTATAGGTAAGCTGTCTCACTTCTGTTCACTTACATATCCTTCTCAGATCTGATGATGTTTAAGGAAGCCTCCTTCCTCCTTCACTTACTCAACCACTTCCATTCAGTGAATTTCCTCTGGTTATAAAGACACGTTCATTGGGCTGAAGCCAGAAAATGTTCACACCTTTTAACCCAAAGCCATAAGCCTTTTGCTAAATCTATTCCAGCTGTCTTACAGACACCTGCAGGTTCCTGGGGAAAGTTCTGCTACTGTATCAGGAAATCTGGTCTGATGAAAACTAACAATCTCCAGAGCCCATTTTGACCCCATCCATTTTCTAGCATATTTTGCAGATTCACTCTTCCTGCCTGACCTCCAGAGAAACAGTAGATGCCATGGCTTCTGTACTCCTGATTTGGTGTACTATTCCCCCAAACTCCTGGAACATCACTGCTGCAACCTGCCTTCCCAGCTCCCTCAAGGAAAAGACGCCTGAGATCTCACATGACCTGACTCCCCACTTTGCCCCTTGTCAGTGTGAAGCAGTCTCGAGGATTCAGTGCTCTCATTCCCCCCACTTGCTATCAATAACTCACCTTTTTACAATAATCAAAACAGGAGTGTTAGTATTCTGACCCACCCCTTAGAGATCCACCCAGCATCCTGACATAAAGTCCCCTGTAAAAGAGAAAACCCCTCCTCCTCCCGTCTCTAGTCCCATGAGGTGTGCACCCTCTCTCTCCCTCTCTCCCTCTTTCCTCTTTCTCTCTCCCCTCTCTTTCCCTCACCAAATCAAACTCTTCACTGAGCACTGTCTGCATAGCATCTCTGTCTCTCACCCAACGTGAGGCACCCTGGCTCCACATGCTGTATCATAATAGTGGTCTTGCTCATTTTTGCATAATAATTTACATTTTACTATCTATAACATAAAATTCAGTAATTAATTTTTAGAATTTAGTTTCTCACTCATATCAACTTAAAAGTCATGTGGCTTTTAGCCTGTCAACTGGGCAATCTGTATGGTGATTCTAAGATGCTCTTGAAACAGAATATTTTATAAGCATTTGTAAACTATAAAGCACAAGCAATACATACTTAAGTTATATGAAATTTTGTATTACAATTCTCCTAATATTTTTGGTGTTGAGCAAAGCTGAACAAATATTTCTTACTATCCATTTCAAAGAAGGAACTGCAGCTTGTTTCTGCAGTTGAGGGTTGTAGTGGGGGTAGACACTTCTCACTGTGTGCAAGGTAACAGAGTTGGGCTTCTTCTTCCATAAGAAACGCACTTGCTTAGCCCCACCTTTAAAGGTCTGTCACCCCTCCCTCAGCTACTCTGATACTGCAGCTCTTATAAAGGGCTAAACGGCTAAAGCCAATTGCTCATAAATCATGAATTGGAGGAAGGGGAAAAAAAGCCACTGTTTATCAGGTTGAGAATCTGCTGGCTCCTTGAATTATGCTGTCAAAATTCATTTTAAAGAAGAGAAAGTCAGTGGAGGGAAAATGAACAATATTTGGAGGATCGAGGCAGTGAAAAGAAGTAAAGCTAAAAGCCAAAATTAACAAAAGGCAAAAGTAAGAAGTCAGCCAGGGCTTATGTCTAGAGCACTAGCCTGGCACACAGCCCCAAGTTCACCGCAGAGTGGGGGGGAGAAGGATGTGAGGAGGAGAATGTGAATGAATGAGTAGGAAACAGATTAGAAAGCCGTCGGATATAAAGTTCTCTCCTTCAAAATGGCAGCTCTGTCCTAAGAGACTGCTACTGAACAGAAAGAACATCTGCCGTTCAAACCAGAGGTTCACGTCAATCTGTGCAGTAAAATCTGTTAGAGCTGCATGTGGTGGCCCACACCTGCATTCAAACCAGAGGTTCACATCAATCTGTACAGTAAAATCTAGTTAGAGCTGGGTGTGGTAGCACACACCTGTAATTCTAGCACCCAGGAGGCTGAGGCAGGAAGGTCACAAGTTTGAGGCCAATTGGGTACATGGTGAGACCCACTTTCAAAGAACCAAGTCAAAATAAAAATCTAATTTTGGTTAAGCAAAATTATGGAAAAGAGTACACAAAAGCCTTCAAATTCACTGACAAAATTTACAAGGGTTTTAGAATTTCATTACTGATATATTTAACATAAGAAGCCAAAAGGCTAAAAGTAACACCTGGAGACTAGCAGCAGGAAAGCCGTAAGAACAGCGACGAAACACGAGTCTCTTCCTTTTCTTTTTTTTTTTTTCTTTCCCCTGAGGCAGGTTTTCTCTGTGTAGCATTGGCTATCCTGAAACTCACTCTGTAGACCAGGCCTCCAACTCAGAGATCCACCTGCATCTGCCTCCTGAGTGCTGAGATTAAAGGCATGTGCCACCACTGCCCAGCTTAGGGTTTTCTTTCAGAAATGTTTGGAATTTCCCTATTGCTCACTGAGAAACAAAAATATATTAGATGTAACAAATATTTCTCAATGATACAGGACCATCATTACAATAATACTTCTCAGATTATAAATCATGACTTAAAGGATCTATAGGGAGAGAAAGAAGTTAAAAACTTTTCTCACCTTTCGTAAGGGTCACAGTCAATGCAAAAGACAGGGAAAATTGTAACATCTATTAAATCAAATTTTACATGACACAGAATCCTTCAGAAATGAAGAACCAAAGGCCCAGGCTAAACTTTGTACAACTAAACATTCTCTGATGAAGAATGGACAGTCCACACAGAAGTGAGACTGAACTGCCTGTCTGCTGGATGCCTCTGGGCCCTTCTCTGTATGGCATTCTTTCTTGAGGTACAGGGCAGGATTTCTCTAGAATGAAGGCAGAGAAGGAAAGGAAGAACCCCTTCTAGACTTTATGGCTTCCTTGGAAGGAGAAGAGTTCTAGTTTCTATCATCCACCACAATGAAGAGGCATTCTGACAGGGAATGAGACAGGAAGCTGTGATAAGGTTCATGCCTCTACCTCAACACTTAAGAGACAAAGGCAGGAGGAGCTTGAGTTCTGGGCCTAATATTCATAAAATGAATATTAGCACTCCTTCACATTCTCTTATACCTGTTTGCCACCTTTAATTCGCTGCACTTCAAACCTTAGCATATTCTGAATTTTAACAGCTTGCATCTAGGCAAGCAAGAGAAAACTACAGCAGGGTCTGTCTTCTGCCACAGGGGCCAAACATTTGGTCAGTAAATTTAGTTATACTTAACTTCCAAAATGAAAAATCAAATTAATTCAAATTTGAAGTGAGGATAGAGCAAACATATGGGGTATTACTAACTGTGAACACAAAACATTTCAAAATTCTTTCTAATGACATTAAAAATTATTCCAAACATATTTGGCTATAAAAAGTAAAAATATAAAGAAATGAAGGGAAATCCAGGTGGGTGACACATGCCTTTAATCTCAGCATTCAGCAAGCACAGGCAGGCAGTTTTCTGTGGGCTTGAGGCCACCTGGTCTGTATAGAGACAGGACAGCTAGAGCTACATAGAGAGACCCTATCTCAAAATGAAAGGGGGGCAGCTAATAAAACAATATGAGATGTGGACATGAACTGGCAAACCTTTTAAAAAGAGACATTCCAAGACCTTCCTATAAGAAGTAGAAAGGCTTCTTCAGTGAACTGCAATTTTTTTTTTTTTTTTTTGGTTTTTCGAGACAGGGTTTCTCCGGGTTTTTTTTGCTTTTCCTGGAACTCACTTGGTAGCCCAGGCTGGCCTCGAACTCAAAGAGATCCGCCTGGCTCTGCCTCCCGAGTGCTGGGATTAAAGGCGTGCACCACCACCGCCCGGCTGTAACTGCAATTCTCTAACTGGCCAAAATAGAAACTATTCTCTTTGTCCAAAGCTACCTCCACTGTCACCAGCTAAGCTGCCATTTCCAAAGGCCTGACTCACAGGCCAATTGCAACATGATGACGAAGCTTGACGTATTTAAAAGGAACAATGCACATTAAGTAGATGAAGTCTGCATATTCACTCCTTACTCCAAAACTGGAAGATCCTTGACATCGTCTCAGAAAAATGGGTTTGGAAAAATGCTTGACCCTACAAGTAATTCTTTCCTCTTCCTGTGAGTACCTTTGGAGACAGGGCTTCTAGTAGCCTGTTAGCCTATAGTCAAAGTTTTCAACCAATGTCGCCATCATCCCAGCATACGACATACACTTAAAGACTCAATTAGAGGGCTGGAGAGATGGCTCAGAGGGTAAGAGCACTGGCTGTTCTTCCAGAGGTCCTGAGTTCAATTCCCAGCAACCACATGGTGGCTCACAACCATCTATAATGAGATCTGGTGCTCTCTTATGGCCTGCAGGCATACGTGCAGGCAGAACACTAAATACATAATAAATAAACCTTTTTTAAAAATGAAGTAAGAGTCAGATGTGGTAGCACATGCCTTCAATCCTAGCACTCGGGAGGCATAGGCAGGTGGATCTCTGTGAGTTTGAGGCCAGGCTGGTCTACAAACAAGTTCCAGGATAGCCAGGGCTATTATAGAGAGAAACCCTGTCTTGAAAAAAAACAAAAAACCAAACCAAAACAAAAAACCTCAGTAAGTATGTAATCTGACAAAATAGAACCTGTCAACTCTACAACTGTAACTTTTCAAGCAAAGAAAACTGGTGAAGAGTGTTACTGCTCTTACAGATCACTAGAGCGTGGTTCCCATCCCCATGGCAGGCAATCACAATGCCTGTTAACTCAGCTCAGGGACTCCAGACCCTTGTCTGGACTCTCTCTCTCTCTCTCTCTCTCTCTCTCTCTCTCTCTCTCTCTCTC